>JABSTR010001436.1:0-57455 GCA_013339765.2 Haemaphysalis longicornis | reverse complement strand
ATTGAGCTAGTTCCGCGGCGACTCCCCTTTCGACTATACAGCAGGGTTTTGTTTTTACGACTGCTCTGAGCCCGGTCAACTAGCGCCACCCTCGACCACCGCGGGAAGCAGTAGAACGTCTTTTCCCAGCGGCCGCACGTAAGACGTGATCGGAAGTCGGGGATAGCCAAAGGCATTTCAGACGGTGAAGCCAGAACCCTCGTAATGCATTTTGTAGAGCGAGCAGCTTTAAATTCCCTTCAAGCGGACACCAGCATAATTATCAAACCAGCGGACAAGGGGGGAGCCATTGTTATACTTGACAGGTCTGAATACTTGGAAGAGGGAATGCGACAACTAAGCGACAGACAATTCTATAATGAGCTACCAAATGACCCCACAAAATTCTATGAAAGTGAAATTCACAACACCCTCAAATCTCTTGTCACGGAAGGTAATATAACTGCCGCGATGGTTAAAATTATGTCACCGGAACATCCTGTCCCTGGTCGATTTTACTTGCTAACCAAAATACACAAGAGCAACCACCCGGGCAGACCCATTGTATCCAGTAACGGGACGGTGACAGAAAAAATTTCAAGCTTCATTAATCACATAATCAAGGACATCCCCCCTACGTTCCCGTCCTACATCAAAGATACCAGCCATTTTCTACAGGAAATTGCTGGTATCGTCATCTCCCCAGGGTGTTTTCTGGTGACTCTGGACGTCTGTTCATTGTACACAAATATTTCCCACTCGGAAGGTATCGCAGCGACCGTGGCAGCATTTACTGGCTTAAACAACCCATCAATAGACATAGAGAGCGAAACTCTCGCAACGCTTCTAACCATTGTACTAAATTATAACCACTTCGAATTCAACGAAAAGCACTTCCTTCAGATCAGTGGCACGGCTATGGGAACCAAGATGGCTCCAAATTACGCCAATATTTTTATGGCATCATTGGAAACTCCTTTCATTGAGAAGCAAGAAAGAAACCACTGTTTTAAAGGCGTTTTCTAGATGACATATTCATGATATGGAACCACGACAAAGCGAGCCTTCTCGACTTCATTTCAAAATTTAACTGCCTCCATCAATCAATCAAGTTCACCCACGACATATCTCAAGATACTATTAACTTTTTGGATGTAACCCTTCAGGTACATGGCAACTCCCTCGCGACCACCGTCTACAAAAAACCCACGGATCGCCAACAGTACCTGCATTTTGACAGCAACCACCCACGACATTGCAAAGTTGGAATACCATACTCGCAGGCATACAGATACCGCCGAATCTGTTCTGATGTCCAAGAATTTGACAGAAACTCGCAAAATCTAAAGAACACCCTTCTGAATCAAAATTACCCAGAAAATATAATTGATGACGCAATCAACCGGGCCCGCCAAACAGACCGCCAGTCAGCATTGTCAGAAGCCAATTCACAAAAAAAGGAAACACCCCAGACCAACCTGATAATACATACGGTGCGAACATGCCACGAGTAAACAACATGCTGAGCAGGCATTTCAACATGATCAGACAAAGTGAGCACCTGTCAGCTATCTTCCCCGAACCACCCGTGTAGTGTATCGTAAAGACAAGAACTTAAGAGATGTGCCTGTTAAGGCTAAAATGGGGATCACGAAACAACACTCAGGCTGCCGCCCATGCGGGAAAACGCGCTGCAAAATCTGTCCCCTCATCACCCCAACCGACACGGCAAAATCTAACTTTTCCAAATTTTCCTTCCGAATAAAGAAAGCCTCGACTGTGATTTCAGTAACGTCGTATACAGACTGCACTGCGAAATGTGTGGCAAGGACTATATTGGCCAGACCGAGAATGCATTCCGACTCAGATTCAACAACCACACAAATCCCACGTCACCTCACAGCCGGATCTACCATTTCCCAAACATATGCGCCTGCCGGACCATTCCATTGAGCATATCAGAATCACTCTCCTGCAGTCCGGCTTCCGCTCTTCCCTCGAACGCGAGCAGAGGGAGTCCTACTTTATACATAAATTCCAGGCATTCACCCATGGCATCAATGAGGACCCGGGTCGCCTCTCATTCTTGCGACAAAAAGCTGCGCCTTAGACGGAAATATCGAACCTTGCGGGCATTGGAGGGGGTTAGCGCGACCCGGGACCGTGCATACAACTTAAAAAGGACGCAAGAAGGAAAAAGGAAGCCCCGCTTTAGGGACCAAGTCAAAAAAACAAACGGGTAGAACGCCCCCCCCCCCCCCCCCCCCCCCCCCTTCCCCGCCGTTCGGCAACCACCACCGCCTCATCAGTGACCTTGAACAGCTGTGAGCGCGCCCCCGCGGGCCCGCCGACGCACGGCGGCCTGAATTATGACCGCCGCACCACTGATAGACAAACTAGAGTGAACTAGACAAACGGCCGAAGAATGCACCGCAAACGAAACCAAATCCTAGTGTTACTTGTTCGCGGCTCGCTGGCCGCGTAGCAAGGCTTTGCTGCACCACTCGGTTTCGTCGAAGTGGCGCAAGACCAGAGCTGCTGTAGGTTTAACCAGTAATAAAACAAAACCGAAAATGGGACAGAAATTCCGAGTATGGCGCGGGGACCATGTGTTGACTGGCGGGCCGTGCATGCATGCGACCTTGCAGTTTGACCGAATCGAAGATCTATGCCTGTGCCGCCATCTTATGTCCGTCTCTTCAGCAGAAAAGGGTGAGAGAGCCCAGAAATAATTATGGACGCCTAGTGCAAGCATTAACAAGAAAAAAGTTATTAAGAAGGGGAAGCGGGGTTCAGCTGGAGGGGCGCGGGAACCGCAGCGGGGGAATGCGGGGAGGAAAGAGGTTCGAAGAAAGCCCAAACGACGAGTATTTTTAACATGAAGTGAAATCGTGGAAACATTTTCCTGTGTAAAACGCAACAGCCGTCCACGAGGCGGACGTAGAAAGGCCGTCAGTCAATGCAAGGACAATACAATTCAAAGTAACGCTAATTCAACCTAGATAACATAAATACCAAAAAATACGTGGACATAAGGCTAAATAGAACATACAAAAAGCTAGATATACAGTGCTACATGAATTTCGCGAAGAATATTCCCACAAGATTATATTCCTTTTCATATCCGCTCACAGACAGAAAAAACTATAAACAGAACACCACCACAAAAAGAAAGTGGTTTTATGTTTGGCCATTGTTCAGTGCAAATGGACACAAAATATAAAATTATAGTAAAAATATAAATAAAAAAATCAAGTTGTACTATGGTGAAATCCACGTAAATGCCTGGTGATGCGGTACGGCAACTATATACAGGCAATACACTGACACAGTACAAAGCACACTACGTATACAGTACACTTTAATAAGACATCAAAACGCTTTTCTTTCAGAACGAATTTTCTCAATTGCTCGCTGCATCGGCCTTCTCAGATTCCTGATTGGCAAGCAAGACAATCAGCCTGTGTTTTTATTTACGCCGCTCAAGACAGTGTTAAACTTGTAAATAAGGTACGATTCACGGGCTCCACGCTGATAAGGAATTTCGAAATTGGACTGAAGCACCATTGCTGTGAATGCGTGGAAGGGGGGACCTAGATTATTTACATGTTTAGATAGGGGAAGGTGTGGTAGGGACTTTATGTGTGCTCGGTGGTTGTTGATTCTCATTCTAAACGGATTCACAGTTTGACCAACGTACTGGGCGTGGCATATGATGCATTCAAGAAGGTAGACAATGTTTGCGCTGTTACAGCCAAAGTTTCCTCTTATCTCGAAAGAGAATGAAGGCGTGATGATGGTGGTGATAGAGGCTTTAGTCATCATGGGGCACAGTTTGCGCCTAGGCTCATTGTAGGGGGGCTGCCTGTGAAACTATGGGGTTTGACCTTAGATGACGTTACAATATCTCTGATGTTCCTAGCACGTCGGTACACGCCGCGGGGAGGCTCAGGGAAAACACTTCGCAACCTTTCGTTTTGAAGTAGAATGTTGTGGTGCTTTCTGAGTGTGCAGTTTACACTGGAGGATGAAGCGTCATATGTTAAAAGAAGGTTGGGGTCGTATTCAAAGATTTGGGTTTTGACTTAGTTATCAGGTGGCGGCGGTCCAGGCGGCGGTCCTGTATTTCGTCAACGAGCCCTCATTTCCTTACTAAAAATATATATATATATATATATATAATTACTGCAGGGAAGAGAGTCGGATACAAAGCCAGAACCATAACAAATAACGGTTACTCACGTAGCTGTAACGGGACTTCCCTTCGTCAGAGTACAGTTACATGATTTCGCTGTCACAAACATTTGGATCACATTTCTTAAATAGAGTTGGACAAAACTGTGAGAAGGATTGGAAGATGTTTTGAAAACGTAGGCTATGCATGCAGTCGGGCTAAGCCTGTGTTACAAAAACAAAAAAAGAGAGAAAGGGGAGAGGGAGAAAAGGGTCGTATTTACAAGGCAGCAGTCAAGGTTGCTCCACGGCAGGGCAACGTACCTGGCATGGGCTCTAAGTGCGGAAGACTAGACAATCGCGGTTTTAAAAGGAAGAGAAAAGTATTCAGTGGTTGGGGAGACTGGTTCGGAGGGATCCATGCAGGCATAAACAAAGAATGTGTTTTGCTTCTGCCCCCGCGGATGAGCAGAATAGATACACTACACAAAACAGCATTGCACAAGAGCTAGCAAGTGAACAGGAAATAGGTTGGACCCATAGATGACAAAGGGTAAACGTTTCTAAGTGGTGGGGGGAACGCGGCCTCCTTCTGAAGGACAAATCGCATTGTTGAGTCGCATTAGGCTATTGAAGCTACTGAATTTGGGGAGTTTCTGTGATTTATGATCGGAAACTGTAAGGTAATATAAGGAAGATTGTGATAAAAATTATGAAGTCACCAAAACCCACGACCTCAAGAATTCCGGTCGCGTGCGATGACCACTACGCTTAGCGGGGCTGTTCCCGACCACTTTCTCGGGTATTTATGTGAAGGTATTTTTTTGTTTCTAGCACTTGGGGGTGGTAGCCAGCGCCACTCTGACTACTCGGGATGAGGGGACCTTCTTTTAACCCCCCCCCCCCCACCCCGCTGTGACTCGAGTGTCTACGACATGTCGAGAGTGGTCGACCAGCGCTGAACCCTCTTACGCCCTTATGGCACCAAGACTGCCAGAACACAGGCCCTCGCTATGCATGCAGCGAATCAGAATACGAAATGAGGGGCTCGTTGAATTCATTCAGAAATAAGGGTTAGCAGTCAAAAAACCTCGGAAAGCAATGGGAGAAAGCGGTAGGTATTGAAACAGAGGAAGAATTTTTGACGAAAAAAAATCGATGAAAAAAACCTCCAAATGGGATCCGAACCCACGACCTCCAGAACACCGGTCTGGTACGATGACCACTACGCTACCGGCGGGGCTGTTTCCCCACCACTTTCTCGAGCCCCTATTTCTTATTCTGATTCGCACCACGCATAGCTAGGGCCTCTGTTCTGGTAGTCTTGATGCCATAGGGAGCTTTAGAGGGTTCAGCGCTGGTCTACCACTCTCGACATGTCGTAGACACTCGAGTCACGGCCCGGGGGTAAAAAGAAGGTCCCCTTCACCCAGAGTAGTCAGAGTGGGGATGGCTACCACCACCAAGTGCAAGAAACAAAATACCTTCCCAGTTCTTCCCTTTCCATCGTATCGAAAGAATAGCGGGCCACAGAAGGCAAGTATCAATAACTTGGTTCTTTTTAGGAGTTGTCGTGCTTATTAATTATTTTTATATGATTCTCCCCTCAGTTTGGTACACATTGCGGATGTGCCTGTATTAGGTATTGCCAATTTGAAAGTGATCATCACTGAAAAAGGTGGAGCATCCTCAAGGTTGCACTGTCGTTGCGGGCTTAG
This sequence comes from Haemaphysalis longicornis, assembly GCA_013339765.2. Lineage (NCBI taxonomy): Eukaryota > Metazoa > Arthropoda > Arachnida > Ixodida > Ixodidae > Haemaphysalis > Haemaphysalis longicornis. The sequence goes on along the minus strand of JABSTR010001436.1, from coordinate 51,585 downwards.
CGGCCGCCAAAAACATTTGGCCACACGTTTTGCGCGTAAATTCGGTGAACCAATGAGCGTAGTGCATTATCAGCAATTTGTTATTATTCGTTGCTACAACAGTCATATGCGACTTTTTTAAATGCAGTGCGACGATAAATTGGCTAACGTGAGTGAGCTATTCAGGCAGGACTTTGGTTAATACCGTGTGCATCTGAGGGCCGTGGCACATCCGGCCAATCCTCTTGGTGCAAACGTGTTTGCACACGTGATAATCACCCATTTTCTACCTCATGATTGCCATAAAGACTTTGTCAATGCATAGTTGATTGGTGTCTAAGCACAGTCATTTTTATTTACAGGCTGAAGTTCAATGTAACTGTCGAGCTTCTAAAAACTGGCAATCATACTACAGAAAATGCTTTAAGGCACCCACTCCTACCAGGTAAGGCAGTCGTCATGCAGGACTATGCAAAGTCAAGCCAACTGGCGTCCTATTTCGCATCCATGATGCCTAGGTGGTGCTTTTATCAGCCTATTTTTCGCAGACGCTGAGGGAAAGTAATTTCTACATAGAAAGCAAAAAATAAAATCTCTAGACACTCGTTCCTCGACTTTGGTACATCAGATAATGGTAAGAAAGAGTCCAGATGAGCGCTAAGTACTTTCCCAGACGTTCTGGTTGTCCGGTCAAAATACGTTTTAGGTGCGGAGTACCTTAGGACCGCACAATGTCCGTCCGCGCCCGTGCGCATAGCATTTATAATGGCAGGAAATCACACAGGCACCGGCCTTATTCCAGCCTGTGTTTGCTAGACCAGACAGAGATAGTGTCAGTTGTGTTACCCATTGGGCTACGACTGTGAGTTAGTTCCCGAGGGTCAAACGGCTTAATCCCTCGCCTGTAACAGTGCGGAGTACCTTAGGATCTCCCAATGCCTGTCCGCGTCCATACGTGCGCTCACCAACATCAAGCGAAAATCGAGCGAAATTTGATTTGAGCCATGGGTTGCAGTTTATTTAGGGAATAATCAAGGTGCAACTCACGGCTCAAATCTAGTGACGGTCGGCAGGCTAATCGTATCTCACTCGAGGCGCAACTTGGATGTCATTTTGAGTTCCCGTACTCCGCACGCTCGCCATCATCGATGGAGTGGAGATGCTGTCAGGTCTGTTTAAAATATTTTATCCCGCAGCTAAAGTTTGTCATTAAATTATATTTTGTTTCGCCTATTTATACCTGTATTCTATTTGCAAAACTGGAAGTTTCAGCTACAAAGCGCGGAAATGCATTTTCTTTTTGTTACACCTGGTATCTTCATTAGGAGGACCTCCGCTGCTTTACAAGCTGATGTATATTAACCCCAACAATACTTGCGTTGTGTTTGTTCAGAACCGGACTTCGTCCACTGAAACAGCAGGTAAGACATTCATAATGGCATTAAGTGGCCTGCAATGCGCAATATACCTAAAACAAGAAATATCAGTGTACTCATGTACTGAAATGTATCAAATCTCTGAACGAGAACTTACTTGATTTCCAAGGACAAACCTATATATCCTTTTTTATGGCATCGCTGGCGAAAAGTTTCACCCAAATTTATAAGTACTTGTCCACTGAAAAGCCGACATGTCGGGCTGACTGAGCACTTCACTACAGTAATAATAAAAGGAAGAACAGCCATAGTTTGTTATAGAAACCAAAACTAAAAAAATAGAGTTGACTCTATTTGGCGTTGTCCATGAGAAAGGGGCCATTCTTTTGTCCTCCTCTTCCCTGTAATTAGTGCCTGGAACCAAAACAAAAGTTGCTAAACTCTTCAAAGAAACAAATTACATATTACTCAATACCCAAGCTTGACAGCATAAACTGGCAGAGAAGAATCAGAAAGGGCGACCCTCCTAAATCGCGAAACAAAATCACAGTTAGAAAGTTCGTGTACAACACAAGGCCACAATTCAAGAAAGCTGAGAAGCGCAATGAGTGGAAAGGCGGAAGCGAGGAGAAAAGGCGATCTATTTGTCGTTTTGGCCTTCTGTTGGGCCAATAATCTCCATTCTGACAGGAGCCACAATGAGTAAACCGGGTTGTGTCATCAGCTCTCTTCTCCCTAACATTTATCGGGTAGAGGCGGACTTCTTTGTGGAAACTCAGAGCTTTGGTGCCCCTTATACCTTCGCTTAGTTGGTTATAAAAACCCACAGTATATGATCTAGAGACCAACCCAAGCGCCCGCTTTCGCGTGCAAAGGCGGTTGGCAACACATTGCGGCGGATGTTCCCGGCAACGAAGACATGTCCATTGAGTGCACTTAGAGAAGTTGGTCTCCCATAGGATGAGCCGAAATACTAAGGCGGCTGGTAGCAAGATAAATCGTGCTACATACCGTTACTAATGCTCCTGCACCAATCAGGTTTTCATGCCTCCCTATAGTGCTCCAGTAGAAATATATGACGGATTTGTTTTCTTTACTATCCATGAGTTTTTTATTCTTCTTGTACCCCTTAATTCCTGTGTTATATACTTATTATTTCCAAATGTTTCACCCATAGGCGGCACGGCAAGATATCGGAGTTCAATAAGCCTAAGACGGCCTATATAGCCACTGATAGTGACATAATGCATATATTTTCAGAGGTTACCACCCTTGCACAAATGGTTGGGATTACTTAAAAATGTAGCGTCTAATTTCTACGCATATCTCTAGCCTCACAAATATATCTAAGGAAACAGCATTTGAAAGATTTTCAAAGCCAGTTTGGCTGTGCGAAGCCCGTATTAATAAACTAAAAATGCACAATGAAGCTTCAAACCATTAGCCAATATCACACAATAGGCATTTCTTTCTAATACTTCCCACTGGCAGGTTGCGCTGCATGAGGCCTATCTTTTCTCAGTGATGTCTCACATCTTGAACAGATTACCGCAGTTAACGTACGATGTTTTTTGATGGATACAGGTTAGATGTTGGACCTCCACGTGACATTAGGCCTAACTTCAAAAGTTTAGGCCTAACATTACGCAATCAAGATGAGTCACAGGCAGCGCGAGAATCAAGGTGATAGTCATTACACGCCGAGATACCATTACCATTTTATGACGAGAAAATCATAGCCTGCTATTTGGTCTAACGTACGGCCTGCCCATGCTTTCATCGGCCCCTTCGGCTGCACAAGAACCTAGACGCGCGTTTGATATAAACTGAACATTTTTGGCGCCTTTAGAAAATATGCTCCCAGAAGCGGGCTTCCCAAGCTTCAAGCACAACAAACACCGGTAGGCTGATAAGGCTTTTGCGCTGAAAGTCTCAGTTAGGACAGGCTTCTAAATTAACCAAAGAAGAGATAGACATGTCATGTGAGATAACAGAGATCAGCTTCCGAAGACGACCGGCTTCTAGCCGATTTTCTACACCATAAAAGAAGCATTTTATTACAAACGTCTGTGCTAATATTTTCCCGATGCATGAATTTTTCGTAGACACCACAAACATTACATAGCGTGTATAGTGTTACCTTTGTAGTACTTGTTCGACCCAATAAACGAGCATGTTTTTCTGTCCAACGACAAGTTTATAATATAGGAGCTCCAAAATTTATATCCAACAGACAACTCAATATTGCACAGAGGATCCAACGAGTAAAGTTTGAAATAGTTCGTTCCCAGCTCAGGTTACAAAAACCAGAAAGGACAATTAGCACGCAGATCAGAGTTTTGGGGTAAGACAATGAGAGTGCGTTGCTTGCTGATGAGGTAGACTGCGGTTGCACTCGAGTTTGAAGCTATCGTCAGTCTATCAGTGGTTGTCCTCAGCATTTTACTATCTCCACGCAGCACCTCATCTGAAAAGCTCACAGTAAGATGTTTTATTGTAAGCAGTGCTACGTAATTACGGTCGGAACACGAGATGTTTACCAGGAGCTAGAGTTCCGAAATAGGACATTGTTATACCCACATTACAGCGGACCCCCCGACCAGGGTGTCTAAAAATGCATGTATGTCTTTTATTGTCACGAGAGTCGCTTTTGCGTTGTGGTCACTGGTCGATCATTCGCAGTAGCTTCTGTTACTAACAGCACGGGTGGCGTATATGAGAGAACGCTGCTATCAAACTTTAGATAATTGTATTTCCCGTGCTGCTGTAAATTTCTACAATCGTTCATTTATTTCATTGAACTTATGTTGCTAGGGCTATATACTTGGTATCAAGTAGTGAAACAAAAGCTGTTTTTGCGGAAACACTGTGGGATGTAATTTAAAACGCAAATTATACCCACACTAAGAACCTGTTTGTAAGTGACAAATGTCAGAAAGCACGCGACGTTCTATATAATTTCCATAAAACGCACCAAGAACTTTGCTTGAATAATAAGAATAACAAGGTTCAGGACGTCTATCTATTCGTGCGTGTCCCAGTCATAGGGTGTGGTGCTTTTTCACAATTAAAAGTACAACTGATAACGAGGTGAAAGGTTCAGTGGCCTGGTGGTGGTATTGTTTATTACGACGCTCTACGCTCAAAAGCCCAAGGAGCACGGGGCACACATATGAGTAGGACAAGTCATAATTTTGCTGCTATCTTGTACAGTTAAAAGCTGTTAAAGTTATAATGCGCAAACATGAATAAAAGTCTTTTTTTTTCAGCGAGGCGATTGCAGCCAACGAACACGGTTGTAATAAACCATTTAAATAATGATCTTGGTTTATCCAAAATCTTAATATATACTTTATGAAAGCTCGATTTTAAAGATTGTGCGAATTTGCTCGCTGCATTGAGCCGCAAATATTTTACCCAATGAAATTATTGTTTGTTTTTTTCGTGAAAGAACTGAGTTGTTGTAGTCGAAATTACGGGCAGAATAATGACCTCCCGTGAATGACAAGTTTTCGAAAAAATTCGGTGGTGTATATTCGTTTATTCAGCCAAATAGGGAAGTGACGCCCTTAAAGGTTTGTGTTTACTTTTACAGAATGCCAAATAATGATGCCCAGTGCTTACGCCGATGGGCCGGTACCACAGGACTGTCAACACGTATACGACTGTGAATGTCGTGGCAACAGTGTACAATTGTACACTCCACGCTGCAAAAACATAACAATGGAGTTAAACCTAGAGGAATACTTAGCAGCACAGCCAAGAAAAACCACACCTGCTTCTTCAAACAGTTGTTAAAATGCGTTCGTATCGAAATAGGTAGATTAGTTTAAAATCCACAGTGACATTAGGTACTGACGCAAAATAAACTGCTGTAGAGAAAACTTCTACACATGAGAAAGCCACTGCTGTGATCATGCAATATGCGACTTCCTGTTGTTGGTGTATTTTCAAAAAGCAATACAAACGTAGTTTATTAAAATTTTCTGGGCACACGACCGACAGTACACATGTGTACGTATATAAATGAAAGTTTCCCATGGCAGGCGAAATTTGGTACTCCCTATTCAGCTCTACTAGGGATGGATTTTCAAACACTTAGTAATGGCGGCTAATCAGTAACAATCAAACAACTTGCAACTTTCGCTGAATTTATTATACTTCATCACGGGCGCTACAATACAAACAATTCGTAATAATTGTGCTCTTTGGAGCAACTTTACTGGAGTCTCGATCTGGAATTATTTTTTGACTAATTGCTTTTTGATTTTTATCCCGCAACGAAGTTAACTATCCGCTTTTCTGAAGAAAAAAACATAATTTTACAAAGTCTTAAAAAGGGTATAAAATGAAGCATAGTACTGCTTTCTGCTTTCTTCAATAGACACGTACTACAGTAATACATATTTGTTTCCCAATGTAAGTTTGTCCTAACTTCTAGTCGGCGGTGAAAATGGTGATTGTTTGGTCTGTCTCTTAAAGAAGAAAATAAGCATATAATTCTTACAACGTTTAACCAATATCTTATATGACTGACTAAAATGTATACACATTGCAGCAACCATGGATACCATTCGGAGCAACCGCTAAGTGATTCCGTCTTCAGCTAGAGCTTTGCAGTTGCGTCGATGGAAATACTAACGAGAACAGAACCCAAATGCGACTAGGTTAACTGGATCGAAACGATGAAAGTGCCGATTGGCGTCATATGCGTTATGTATTTATCACTTTCTGCATTAGAGCTACAAGCTTTCCGTATGTATCGGTTCACCTTTTTCTACATCAGAACCGCAGTCACACTTTACTCGCCTAATGGTAGCGTCTGATCGTAGCAGTCCTTTCTAAACGAGGAGAGGGCTCCTATTTAAAATATCGAGGTGGCACACTTTCTAGAATCGAGCCCCACGTGGCTGCTCAAGAAGAGAAGCGCACTGGCAGCTTTTTGGCCGTCCTCTCCGTGGGCCTAATTTAATGGAACCTTGATTGAGAAAGCACTCTCCACAGCGTAGGCGAACCTTACGCTTGGAAAGAACATTTCGAATCCTGATAACGTGGCTCGCACCCTTTTTGGTGTCACAAAGGCACGGGGCACATCATCATCCTCACCTTATTATGTCATCATCATCAGCCTGCTAAGGTCCAGTGCACAACGAGGGCCTCTTCTATCGACCTCCAAGCGCTCCTGTCCTTCGCTACTCGAGTCTACAGTTTACCCCTGACGTTCCGTATTTCACCCGTCCATCGTGTTATTAGCCTTCCCCCTGTTCTGTACAGATCTGTTGGTATCCATTCTGTTACCCTAATGATCCACCGGTCGTCGGCTCATCTCAATTCTTGGCCAGCCTAAGTCTATTTCTTTTTCTTTATTTTTACTATGATATCGTCAACTCAACTTTGTTCTCTGGTGCAGGTAGCTCATTTGTTGTCCTTGAGTGTTATTTCCAACATTATGTGTTCCATGGCCCATTAAGCCGACCTAAGTTTGCTTTCTAGTGGTTTAGTAAGGCACCCAGCTTCACCTCCGTATGTCATCACCGGCAGCATGCACGGCTTGTAGATATTTCTTTTGAGTGACAGCCGTAGCCTATTTTCATTATTCGGGAGTGCTTTCTGCTCGCTCCCCAGCCCATAAATGTTGCGCGGCGACTTCCTCTTGTTCGTGTTACTTCTTCCAGCGCTACGTTTCTTCAGCCGAAGAAAACGTTCTTTACATGGTTATTCGTCGATGCATTAGATTGATTCGTATTTATTTTTCCCCACGCCCGTGCTTTCTGGTTGTAGTTCCTCAATCATTGTTTGCGTGTGCTGTGCAGTGTCACGCCGCAAGGCTATGTCACCCGAAAACGAAAAATGGCTCAAGTACTCACCCCCTTTTTTCTAATCCTATATTTTCCCAGTAACGCTTTGTAAAGACTCTCTACAGGCATGATTTGAATATTAGCAAGGTGAAAACTTGGGCGAGTTGGTTTGCGCTGGTCGTTTGCGCTGTGGTCCAACATGATTTGAATAGTTTGGCTCTGAAAAGCGCCGCTCCAAAAAATTGGATGCCTACATTGTAACCAGCTAAACATTATGTCCCCAAAGAAAAATGGTACAAACACTCCGAATTATTGAGAAAGAACACTAACCAAGATTGTAAACTATCGTACTTTGTATTTCGTAAGTATCAAGTAATCCTCTATTAAATAATTTAATTTTAATTATGCTGACACGCACATCTGAGCCTTATTGAATTCTTGTACGCTAAGTGAACAGAGAAGCGATAAATGAACGATGTGAAGTACAGTGACAAGTAAGAAGAGATTTCTTGCGATGTAAAAGCTGATACGCTGCTGAGGACTTCTGTCGTTGAGACTAGAAGGCATATTTGTTAGCAAAGCCTAGGGACAAGGTGATATATTTTCTAAGCTATACAAGTTACGTGAAAGTACATCTTAATCTACAAAGACTTTCTGCAAAAAGGATTTCTATTTTTAACAAACGCGCCACGCTTCTCATGAAGCAATCACGACGGACATTATTCGGCAAAGAATAACTTCACACCCACTCACTGGCTGAGTACAGTGGCCACTAAGTAAAACTATTCTTGTACAAGTGGGAAAAAGGTTTGCGGCAACATTTTTTTGAGCAACCACCTGCTCCACAGCTTAAGTTATACGCTCGATGCAATAACAAAAAACATCGAGCGGCAAATTTTCTCGTGTCTTTCTAGACTGCCTTCCAACAGGCAGCTGTATGCGAGTAACAAAAATAAAGCATACTGTATACGGTGTCTTTCCACTTAGTTCATGTGTGAGCTCGGTAGTACTTACATAATCATTGCATTTGGCATCTCTCAGACTATTTTTAGAAGGGAAAAATGTTTTTCTGGGAAAATATTTTATCATGAGCCTGTTTGTGTCCACTGCAGGACGAAAGCCTCTCCAGAAGATTTGCAGCCACGCCTATCGAGTGCCAGCTTAGTCCATGTTTTCCCCAAAAATGTTCGTAGCTCATCTCGCCAACGAGTTCTCGGCCGACCCCTAGTGCGTTTGCAGTCTACTGGCAGCCAGTCTGACAAACCGATGGCCCACCTGTTTCCCTCATTCGAATTGCTTAACGAGCCCATCCCTATTTCCTTCGCTTAATTTGAACTAAAATCCACGCGGCTGTTTCCCTGTCCCTCAACGTGAACCCTATTTTGGTATTTAGGAAAATATTTAGGCAGAATAAAATGGCGGACTGTACTATCAAGTTCCCATCAAATTCTGTCCTAATTTGAGCAATGCGTTGCTATTTGTATGGTGTTGAGTGATTCCGCAGTTAGACGGATATCACACTGACATATTAAACGCTATTTTACAGGCATATCTACCTTTACGGGTACAACGGTTGTCCATGTATAGGTAGAAATAAGAGCATTAGTGGAGGTTGGTGCTCGAAAGCCTACCATTAAGCACTGCACCGAAAACGGGAAACCTTTCTTCGATATATCGACAAAATGCTCTAGTACATAGCGCGGCGGACACACAGGTTAGCGCGGATCAGAGACGTTTATTTTATACAGAGACCGTGGGACACCTAAATAGGGCATCCTGGTTCGCGATGGCACTGTGGAAATAATGTGAGATATCCCGTGGCACAAATTTTCGCCGTGTATTTTATAGACCACCGTGCTTTTCTCATAGAAACGTACCAACATAGTAGTTACCTGGAATGGACGTGCGGAAATCATATGCTCAAACAGTTCATTTATTCCTACGGGTGGTATATTAAGAACAGTACTTAACATAAAATAAAAATCTTGAAATGAAGGTGACAACCCAAGCTTTACCTTTGCTCAAATGTTGAAGCAAGGCTTGTGACTTGTACCGACCCTACTTGTGACATCTACTGCGTCGCTTTTGAACACTTCTTCTGATCTCATGCGAAGCTGTCCGACCTCAGTGGCCTATGATGTGAGTCGTGCGTTGCTACGCCAACTGACCGGGTTCAAGCCGAAGTTCTTCTAATATTTCCCACAAAATGCTGACACTTTTTTATGATTGTCTTACTATTTCTGAAAATAAAGGTAGATAGTTATCTTTTAGGTATGCGTAGCCTAACAGCACGTTTGTTAGTTCGGTGATTATTTTATACGACCAGAAAAACAGGCGCAGTTGTGGTGCGTCGAAGCCTACGGGTTTGTCACATACACATGCAGGAGGCCATCAGTGGGAGCCTTGACAGAGGGGCACCCAGTATCCATGAAGCTTTTGGACAGCGTCGCCACCTCGTTTTACTCAAAACACAATTTCTCTGTCTCTATTTTACCTTTGTAATGAATACGACAACAATGGCGGTTCCACTTCCGAACACGCAAGCTACCGTGAGCTAACCACGCCACGCTCTCTGGTTGAAGGAAGAACCCGTGGGTTAGGTGCGAACTGTGCGCCAAATTGCTGTGGCATGGTCTTCAGGCGAGACGTTTCCTTCTGGTACGGAATTTCCTGGGCACACCCAGTTCCATCGACGGCTTTACCTAGAAAACTGCTTCTATTCTTTTATGCAAGTGTTAAAAAACACCGCTCTTCTATCTCAGCAACCTCAGCAAACTCTGTACGGAAACTGAAAGTGCAGAAAAGGTTTGTTTGTTAATTCCTGGGCGCGGATTGTTATCTGTGACGACGTCTAGCGAACCATCGAAAGTATATGTCACTGACGCAAAACGGCTTGCGTTTCCGGGACCATGATCACGATTAGATTCTGTAGGACGTTTTTTTCCTCCTTGGTCTCCATGCCATATCGAGAAGCAGAATGGCAGTTAGAAATATTGAGGTGAATCAAGGCCCGTACTTCATTATTTAGCTGAAAATATTTGCAATCCGAAAGAAGTGTATCCCTCAATAGAGTGTGACGGTGATGTAAAAAACTAACGAGTAACACAAATTTTATTTGGTTGCTCAAGGCAGAGCAGCGGTGTTTACTGACATCAATCATTACGTTGAGCCTCCATTTCTTGCATGTTGTCGATACAGGCAAACAACTCAGTATCACATTAAAATCTGTGGTTTTTTAACAAACGACCTGGGCTTGAGTCTGAGCACTACTAACATTTTTCCCCGAGAACCAGTGATTTTTAATTCTAAACAGATATCTTCCCTGAATTCTGCGGAATCTTTTTGTTAAAAACGTGCTCTGGTATCTTTGAGGTCAGTTGAGAGGCTGGCGCGGCATACGAACAAGTGTAATCCCATTTTGAAATCGTACGGGTGCTTGTAAATTTCTTGGAACAGAATATCGCGTGCCTCAGATATACACCCCGAAAGCCTTGCAAATAGGCAACAGAGAAGGAGGCATACACTTTTCCGAGCAAGAGATGATGTGTTTAGCCTCCTATGTGCATTGGGACGCGAGTACAAGCGGCGTCCAGAGCTCGTTACACCAGTGCTTGGTGTCACTCGGGTGCTGACCTGACGAGCTCGGTCTCCCACTGCTCAGGGTTGGGCGATGGGATGGGGTTAGGGTGATGAGGACAACAGAAAACAGGGTGGTAAGTGCTTCGAGGTGTGTGACAATGCGGACAGTTGTAGAGGAATAGGGTTCGGTGAAGTGTGGTGTATGACGGGGTGAGTATAGAAGGTTTCATTTTGCAGGCGGCGGTAAAGGAAAGCGTGGTGTGTTAGGAGGGAGGGGTGTGGCGGGGGGTATATTCTTCGTGTTTGTCTGTGGTGGGAGGGTATGAATAAACTGGTGGAATGAAGGGGAAAGAGCGTGTCTTCAATGATTGAAGGCCATACCGACCGGTGTCGGTCCTTGCGGTGGGGAGAGCCTTGTAGCGTAGATCGCGTGCTGTGACATGCGCCGCTTCATTCCCAACCAGGCCGGCATGGCCAGGAGACAAAAAGCAACAGAAAAAAAAGCATGTCGCCACCGTTTTCCGTGGCAATTTCCATTAGAAGCGAACTTTTTGTGGTGGAGCAAATGTATAGCAGTTCAGATTCGTGTTTAAAGTTGGATGCATTACTAACGTGATATATTCACTGCTTGTGCCTAATGCTGCAGACTTGCAGTGCTTCACAACTACATGCAGCTAAACTTAACCGATGCCACTTCCTAGTGAATCAAATTATGGCAACCCTACTTTTGTCGCAGTGTAGTCCGTTTTGAAGGGAACTATTGAATCCTACGAGAAATGGCGTCATTCAATTCTCGGTCCATTACGCGGGTTCGACACGTTCTGAAAAGAACCGCAGATCAGGGGATGTAATGGTACAGAAACAGGGGTTTATAGAGAAAAAATGACTTTTTTTCTGACGGCGTTTACTTCGATGGGGGCAGTCTCCAGGATGCAGACGTCCAGACGGCCCTTCGGCGCACCCTGCGAAAATGAAACACGGGTTTGTTATGATGGGGAATGCATGCGCGGCATGCAAGCGATCATAAGACGTGCCCTGGCCGCTGCATATTTGTGTGTGTATTGAGTGATACAACCACGCTGAAATGAAACTACAGCGCAGTCATTGGATATCTCAGATCGCTCAACGATAATAGTGTCATCGCGTTTCTTTCTAATGAAAACGTTTGTCTGGCAAAGCCAAAGTAAACGGTGAGAAAGGTTGATATTTTTTATTTATTTAATACTGTAAGCCTTTCTCAGGCTCATAGAGGCTCATACAGATATAATAAAAACAGTAAAATGAAAGCAAATGCTAAACTATGATCTTCATCCTTGTTGCTAACGACAAATTCCAATATTTTAGAATACACGAGCGATAATCAATAATTTGCGGTAAATAGCAGTTTTAGGTAGCACGTGGGTTATTGTAAACCTGCGTTTCCAGCAGGTCGTCCCTTTCACATACGCGGGTAAACGACACGGATTCAACGAATTAAATGGCGTGACATGTTCTCGGACCATGAGAGCTCCGTTTTCCAGGGGAATTCGATAAACCTTTGGTTTCGACATCCCACATGACCGGTTTAATTTTGCGTTATTCGGGATGCCCCACTGCCGTTGTCGGCCGGACTCAAACTCCCGCCTAGCCTGTGGAACTTGCTTGCAGACGCTGAGAGAACCGGATAATATCTGACAGAGGGTTAGGCTTTGGCAGTCATGCATAGCAGAAGTGCGAATGCACGGGGCCTGGCCTCGTTGATAGTATTTTAGCCGGCTTTATGAAACAAGAGCGCATTGTGCGATTGATTTTTGGGGGTATTTTACCGCCGAAGCTGCGTCTAGGCGGTGATGGGCGCCGTGGTAGAAGGCTCCGGATTATTTCTATTCCAAAGAGGCCTCTAACGTGCGGCAGAATCTCAACGCACGGGCGCTTTTGGGTTCCGCCTCCACCAAAAAAGCTATTTCCGCGGCCTGGAATCAAACCACGTCCTTGAGCTCAGCAGCGCAACGCCTCAGCCACTGAGCCACCACAGAGGGGGACGGTTGCGACAGGGTGAAACGAGGCAGCGGCGGAGAGCAGCTGTGGGAGCTCGACCCTGAGCGACACATTTGGTGTGACGGAGAGCTATCGCCGTCAGTGTCACGTGACAAAATTGCCTATGATGACGTTATTGGAACGATCATCATTTTGTCCTCGTTTTTTCGCGTACAGTTCAGGAAAAACGATCGAGTATATGCAGCCAATGCGTACCCTTCAGTAAATGGAACATTCATTTTTCTTAGTCACGAATGCCTGATCTAGCATTCCACTCTTGGCGAACCTAATTCTCTGCTCTATCAGCATGTCCTGCTCTGGCTTTCAAAGCCCGGAAAACGGAGCTTAGCGCACGTCCATCGCACACCACGCCAAGCATATTTGCGATCACCCTCGCGAACGATCATTCTGCTTTCAAACTTCAGAACGCAGAGCTTTGCACACGTCCATCACACACCGCATCAAGCGTAATTTGAGATAACCCTCGCAAACGATCCATCTTCTTTAAAAGCCCAGAAAGTGGAGCTTTGCGATATTACACCTTACAACACGCCAAGCGTAATAGGAGATCACCCTCACGAACAATCCCTCTGCTTTCAAAGCCCAGAAAGCGGAGCTTTGCGCACGTTCATCGCACACCACGTCAAATGTACTTTGCCATCACCCTTGCGAACAATACCGCTTGCTCGCGTCAGGAATCAGGAACGACATTGGACCCACACGCGCTTTAAGATAACAGCCCATGTGTGACCCTGGTGTACCAGGACATGGTGTGCCTACTTGCATACCTTATTAAAAGACACTATTACATCACAGGCAATTTACAATGTACGTTACGGGCGTTATTCATTCTCGAGTGTGCTTGTGCACCGTAGAAAACGCGACATTCCAGGTACCTCCCACATAGACAGTTCTAAGGATATCTCCTCTATTCCTAACCTCTGCAGCAGGCATCGAAGTGCTCGTGCCGGTTGGGCTGGCGGTGCTCTGTGAGGCCACTCTTCCGGCATGCAGCCGAGCAGCGAAAGACGACGAAGAAGGCTCAGCAAACGAACCACTGGTCGAAGGCTCCCGAGGGGCGCTGCGAGAATTAACATCACCTCCCCCGGTACCCGCACGGGCCCTGAGTGTGTGGACCAACACCCGCAACTTGGCCCTCTCCTCAGCGATGGCATCGTGGAGACGGGTGTTCTCCCTCCGGAGAAACGCGGTGCAGACAAGCATCGCCTGTTGGTGTGGGAAACAGCAGAGAGAAGCTGAGCTCCCTGGCCTCTGTTGCAGATGTTAGTACCGCCGGAATTAACCATATAACCTCATCAAAATTGCTGATAACTCTATAAATTTGACAGAGAGGTGAACGTAGGAGATTAACGCGATACCGTAGTGCGGTAATATTGTACTGCGGGGACTTCATTCATTAGGGAGAGATATCCCTTTAAAGGGAAACGAAAGGATGAATGAAATAATGTTTAATCCTGAAGATCATAGGTTTCTGGGCTAGCTGGGCTTTTTTCCGACGAGCAACGATGCGCTATTTGCTGAGAAATAAGCAAACAAATCTGGCATTTCTTTCACCTCCTTCTCTTTCCTATATGCGTTGCCAAGGATTGCGCCACCACCTATGAGCAAAGCTCCGGCAGCTGCGGTGTCGTCTAGAACGTAAACGGAAGATACGGTAGCTTTTACTTCTCCCAGCCAAGGCCGACGAGGCTGGCTTCGACGTTCATAATTTTTCCGACGACATGAGAAACACTTTAAGATCCTCAAGCTGCAGGTGTGCCCGCCTAATCCGGCGTTTCGCACCCCATCAAGCAGGCTGTCACAGAAGTCTCTTTTGAAGCAACAAGCGGTGTTTCCAATATCAACTGTGGGGTCCCGGGCTCCTGGCTGGCGCCGTCAGGAAGGCACCATCATTTGCCCCTCTGACCCCCACGCCACCATAACCTCCCCTGACCACAGGACAGTTTCCCTGGGCCGCTCAGACGAAAACTCCCGGCGCCTACTGGCCGCCCGAGCACAAGAGGCCGTTCAAACCCAGAACGCGAATTTTATTGATCTAGGAAACTACACCCGCAGATCGAATTTGATAGATAGTTTTTTGTATTGCTGAATCTCGAAATGAACCTAATCGGATCTGCGACATAAGGTTATTGATGAATTGTGTTGGAATAAGTCAGGTGTGAATTGCTCCTCTGTCGCTTGTATCCACAGGCTTGGATGCAATAAAGAAAACAGGCCGACAATTCTATATTTCCAGGATCACTGGGACAAACAGGCTATCCGGAAAAACGTTTCAAAACTTAAGGGCTCTAAGATTAGTGTTGAAAATGACTACTGTGTGGAAACGTGTCGGAAACGTAAATATCTTTGGTAGTCAGAGCAGGCAGAAAAAGACGCCGGTAAAGAAGTATTTCTTGTTGAAGATAGGCCCCGTATTGGTGCCAACAATTACAGCTGGAACGACTCTTCGAATTCTCGACAATGGCTGTCAAAGGTTAAAAGGTTAAAAAACACCCTTCTAAGACATACCGATTCTCAACGTTACAGCTTTGCTTGATAACTTTTAATGCTAGCAGCCCAGCTAACAAAGTCGACAAGCTTGAAAATCTTCTTTTATAGGACCCACGTATATGCGTAATTACTGAGACCTGGTTACATGATCTCATAAGTCATAACGAAATTCTTCCGCCTGAATATCAAGTATTTAGCCGGCATAGAGGCTATCGTGGTGGCGGCGTGGCGGTTATTGTAAAAAATACCGTTGACGCCTGTCTCACAGATCAAATTGCTGACCATGAAAGCCTTTTTTTGAAATTATCACTTGACCATGTTACCTTTTTTTTTGTGCTTTTTAACGTACACCCGAGGCAGATGATATGTTTTTTGAACAAATTATGTGATCCACTTCTAGGTGTAGGTGGAAAAAACTTATTAACAGATGAGTTTAATTTTCCATCAATTGTTTCGGGCGATTTAAGCTATGGCTACTCTCCTTCTGGCGGCTCAATTCTTGACATCATGTTTTTTCTCAACCTGACGCAAGCGGTGGATGTCTGTACGCGAGGGGGGTCGATTTTGGATTAACTGTTTTTAAGTGAAATCTTTACTGATGGCTATGTTGCAATCAAACCAGGAATTTCTGATTATACACTGATTTATTTTACTTTTAATAACGCTTCAGAGCTAGTTAAAAGTACTCAACCTGCCACACTTATAAAAAAAGTTACTAAGACGTATGATGTAGCTATAATTGAATGCCTTGAAACCCCCATCGGATCCTTGCCCCGCAATGTATAGACTTCTTGGCAATTGTTTGTTCGAACCATACGTCATTGTGTTGAGAATTTCGTACAGTGTCGAAAAACGTAAAAGCATCTTGAAAACCCTTGCATTAGCCGGGAATTATTCCACATGAAGCGTAAAATTAAAGGCTTCGCAAGAAGCATCTACCATTGACACCCCAGCTTAACGATCTGAAAGACAAGCTTCAAACAAGCTTGGCACAAGCAAGAAACAATTTTTATAGTAAGACGCTGACAGAATTTTTTCACAGTAGCCCTCTGCAATTTTGGCTGTATTTAAGCGGGTCTAAGACCGGGATTAGCAAAATGAATGTAAATAGTGTAATATTAACGGACGCTCGTACTATTGCCGAACATTTTCATGCATACTTCCAGAGCGTTTTTTTTTCAAACCGATGGTTATGAACTTGAGCATTCATTCTTTCACTCAGACAATGACCTATTAGTGACGCCAAAAGGCGTATTGCACATGCTAATAAAACTTGGTCCCAAAAAAACCTGCTGGGCCTGACGGCATTTCTAATGCGTTTTAACCGCTACGCTTAATACTTATCGGAATTCCTGACTAGACTTTTTAATCTTTCAATTGCTACAGTGAAAATATCGGCTGATTAGGTTATAGCACGTGTCAAACGAATTGATAAAAGAGGTGACCCTTTATTGTTTGGAATTGCCACCCCATTTCTATTACAAGCAGTTGTTGCAAACTTCTGGAACACGTTATTGCTAATTACGGCTATAAATATTTCGGTGAACGCAACGTGCTATCAAAGCATAAGAATGGCTTCAGAAGGGGGTTATCTACTGTTACCCGGTTAGGTACAACTGTCCATGAATATTCACGTGTGCTTGATGTTTCCTGGGCAAACTGACGTACTGTATTTTTATCTTTGTAAAGCCTTTGATAAAGTGCCACACGGGAAGCTGTTATACAAATTACAGCGTTTAGGATTACATACAAATATTGCTCAGTGGATTCAGGCTTATCTTCAAGATAGACGTCAGTCTGCAGTGATCAATAATTTTTCATCCACTGTTCTTCGTGTGTCGTCTGGAGTCCCACAGGGAAGTGTGTTAGGGCCACTTTTGTTTATATATATGCCAATGATTAAGCTTATGTCATACCTGAAAATGTGTTTGTGCGTTTGTTCGCGGATGATTGTGTCATTTTTAAACAAATTTCTTCACCGTGTGATCGTTTGGCTTTACAACAAGCACATATCGCTATCAACAGCTGGTGTCAGAACGGGGGCATGCCAGTTAAACACTAAAAAAACTGTGCACTGGTTATCGCCAGAAAACTAAGTCCTAGGCAATTCAACTATACTCTAAGAGGCACTAACATAAATAATGTAGACAAATATAAGTACATAGAGGTAACACTTACAAGCAAGCTAAGTTGGTCAACCCACATATCTGATTTGAACAATTGTAGGGTGTAACGCACCGACGCAACGCAGGCGATGAGGCGCGCCACAGTGGAGGGCTCCGAATTAATTTGGACCAACTGGGGATCTTTGACGTGCGCAGGAATCTCGAACACACGGGCGTTTTTGCTTTTCGCCTCCATCAGAGAAGCAGCTGCCGCGGCCGGGAATCGAACCCGCGTCATCAACCCACATATGTGACATTAGCACTTCCGCATTACGTAGGCTATGGTTTCTAAAAAGAAAACTAGCCTCTGCACCCTCGCGCACTAAATGCTAGCCTATAATGCCTGTGTTCGTTCAAAGCTTGAGTTTGCTTCCATCATTCGGGAACCGCATACCAAGAAAAATATTATGAATCTGGAACGTATTAGCAGAAAAGCAGTAAAGTTTATTTCTTCAAATATTGCAGGCAAATATACCACCCTAATGCAAATAAACGAAATTTCTACTATGGAAGCTCGGACAAAGTTCAGTCGTCTTTCCTTTCTTTGTTTGTGTGGTATTGTAAAATTTGATCTCCCTGCCCTGACAGTGTTAAACCGCTCTTTGCACGACGTACTCCTCCTGGTCGTGAACATGCTCAAACCGCAATTTTTGCCTCATCAAATGCTTTTATATATAGTTTTTTTCCTAGAACTGCGGAGGAGTGTAATTGTTTGCCCTATGACATCCTTCATTGTAATGGGTTTCTCGGTGACCAAGAGCGTCAACTTCTTTCTAACCATTCCTTTCTTTTGTATGGTTGTCTGCTGTTTTTTTACAATTATGTTTTGATGTATCCACTCCTGATTGGGCCAGAACATTGGCCTGCAGTATTGTTAAATAAATAAAAATAAATAAATAAAGCCGTAGTGGCGCCCCTATGCCAGTGCTGTCAACAAAATTTTTTATCTTCTCTCTCTCTCTCTCTCTCTCTCTCTCTCTCTCTCTCTCTCTCTGTCTCTCTCGCTCACCTTGTTTAGCGATCACAGCCGTCTCATAGTGTCTTCTTTCACGCGCCCCGAACTGAGCGTGAAATAAACACTGTTCACTCCCGCTGTGTCGGTAGTCGTTTTCCGTGCTCCCTCTGGCTCAAACATTACAAGGGCAGGGCGACGCACGCTATACGGTTATATCAATGACGGCTCGAGGCGAACGGGCGGGTCGGTCAGTTAACCTTTACAAGTACGTTTATTTCACGGGCGATTATGTTCGAAACGAGCGCCCTTTACTGATAGCAATGTTTTAAATAAAGTATTACTCCTCCTCCGTGCGCAGACAATGGGAGATTGGAAGCTCGAGCGGCTCGCTGAACCACCTACAGTGCATGTTATTCCTTTTCCCTATTTTAATTAAGGGAATTTAGCTGGTTTCTGCCTTGCATATCACTTGCAAAATCATGAGCGCTCACCGTCGTAGGTTTCCCACTCCGCTAATTGCCCACCAAAGCTTTTCCAAAACGGAACAGAAAGCAAGATGGCTGACAATATTTAGGTAAGCAGCCTGTATCGCTGTGTATAAAATCTGTATTGTTCGTTTTTCATATTACGTAATCTCACCGAAATCTGTGATTTACATTGATTTTCCTTGCTCAACCACTTCGCGAGTGTTTGTTGTAACGTGAGCTACACTGGCCGAGGTTGAGCACTTTCGCGTGGCTCCTGGAGAGCCGTGCTTCGCAAGAGCGGAACGTGGCGGCCCGGTCCAGTTGATGATCATGCGAGGGGTGGCCGGGTGTGAAACCGATGGCTCGTGCGTCGCAGCAACACAGGCGTGTGGCTGTGGAACCAGCTTAGCTCTGGGGCGATTGGTAACGCTGCGCCGGAGCCGCTTGATAAATATTCATGTGACACAGAATGAGTATACGGAGTGTGTGTCATTGAAGCAGCCGTTAGCATGATAATCAAGCTAGTCCTAGACACCCAGAAGAGCTAAGAATAACCAGCTGAACCTTAACTCACGCTAAGTATATCCTGGCATACCCGAGCTAAGCCACTGGTAATTTTGTTTTACGGAGAACATTTATAGATGGTTCTCCAACGACCTCTCGCCGTTCACAAAGATTGGGACGTCACAAACCGTTGTAACTGAAACCGTGCGGGGCGTCGGCCCCCGTTTTTACGTATATGACATTTTCTGCCTTATTGAACAACTGCTATTTATGAGAATGGCGAATTTAGATTCTCGGCACGTTAATCTACCGATACAGGCCAACCTTTGCCCACTCTTTATTGTCCCTTTGGGATTCCTAGATTTCATTCACAACTTCAATTTGTTCGTGCAACTGCGAACTCAATATCGCTATGCCACAATGCAAACTTCAAACAGAAAAAGAGAGCCCTTCCACTACTGTGCAGATAGAAGACCTGTGAAGTTGTATTCGTGGATAACTATTATAATTAATATAGTTATCCACTAATTAATATTTGCATACCTTAAGTTATGCAAATAACGTTATCTGTATTAGTAGAGTTCGTTTACCGGCTAATTTTCATACTTACTTGGTGATAGCTTCGATAAAGGAAAGTTACAGCCAATTTCTGTAACCCTACAACTTTCGTGTACCACAGCCACGTGTTGAAAGCAGGCGCACATTCTGGACTACTGATAGAGTCCTTTTCGCCGCTAACTATTGGATAATGGTTTTGGGGAAACGTTCGCTAAAACAAGAGTTACAGCCGTTTTATGTGCACACCCTTGAACAATATATGTACGTGTAATAAAGCTTACCATCTCACTGTGAAGTAACAAATCACGACACGTAAATACGATTGATTGATTGTAGGGTTTAACGCTCCGACGCAAAGCTAGCGATGAGGCGCACAGTAACGGAGGGCTAAGTATTAATTTAGACCACCTGGTCATCTTTAACGTGCGCCGAAACATCACACACATGGGCCTTTTTGCTCTTCGTCTCCATCAGAAAAGCGGCCGCCACGTCCGGGAATAGAACCGGCGACTTCGTGCTCAGCAGTGCAACGCCTTAGCCACTGAGCCACCACGGCGGGTCACACGTAACTAGGGCTTGAAGTGGCGAAATAGTTTTCTTGGCGGCCCATTGCCATATACATTGAAGTGGGTGCCTTGATATAACAAGGGCTGCAGCAATTTTCCTGTGAGCGTTCGTATAAAGTTATATTTTCAGCGAGGCAATTGAACTCGCGGGGTGTTTAGTGACAAAGAACATGCACTCGTTCGCCGTAGACGTTCCCGCTACTTTTCCCATTGCTCGACGAAGGACTCGTGTGGTGGTAACAACACGTACCAAAGTGTGCAACATGGAGCTTGAAAGCACGTGAGATATATTCTATTGTTATATCCAGCGTGGTTATATTGCTGACACGTCCAAAGCCAGATGATGACATCATTAAACGTGCAGTAAACAGGCAAGCAATCGGCCGTTTTTTGTTTCGTTGATTAGAGTGTGTTACCGCTTTTCTGGACGGAGGGCAGTTGACCATTAAAGTGGCCTTCCCAGCAGCACTCGCGCTTCGTGGATGGTCTCACTGAGGCACTCTTGAAAGCAGAATGGAAGAGCAGCGGAGCGTCATTGCGTTTGGCAGGTTTTTTTTTTTATTTGGTTTTCCTAATTATTTTCTCCGCATCTGACAGGAAGAGCAAATACCGTGGAACTCGCTGACGCTGAAGCGACAGAGACAGTTAACGCGTTCCATGAGCGAATGTGGAGGGGTGTATACATCAGGCGCTTGCTGCATGTAAAAACGGGAGCGAGTTCCGAACGACCACGGCGAAGAAAAAGTGACGGCGTCTGGCCAGTTTATAAATAAACGCTATAGTATCACATCCAGGCTGCAGACAATATTTCTCTCACATAAATTCCTACCCAAAGTAATCGTTTCCGCTGTATATCAGGCCGCTATGCTAAAATGTACGCTTCGGTGTCCAGTGAAAAAGGGCCGAGACGTGGCCATACTCTTGCTTGTTCTACTGCGCATCCCCCGTATTACGGCGACCTGAGTATACGAAATGGCGCATACGGAACGCTTGGGCATGACCACTGCTGAAATTTTCTAACGTGATTTCGGGCAGCGTCTGTGGATCCATAGTATAAGCGTACAGATAAACCGTGCTTCTGACTTACCACTTCTGAAATTATCCTGATTCTCTTCACTGGTCGTTATATAAATGAAACTCATGTACCCATGCAAGGTCAAACAACGCATCCGGATATCAAAACCACACCACGCAGGTTTCATAGATGGTGCACATGTTACTCTCCCATGGTTCCATCGTTTGCTTTACTGACGCCAGCGACATTCCCTAAACTCAACGGGCACGGCTTCATTTCTCCAACTCCCTTCTTTAGACACTGCCACGCTTTCCTTTCTTTCCCCACCGGGTTCGACCTCTCTCGAAGACTACTTCATTGCCCTTGCAATAGAGCACGCTACTCTTACTGTTCCTACTAGCACGCCAGTATATATCTTCTCCGACTGTCAGTCAGCCCTTCGTAATTTCGCTCACCATGAGACTCACCCACACACTACTGAATTCGTCACTCCGATACTTGCATCGAATCCTAGGCCCCGCTTCACACTGGTTTGGGTTCCTCGCCGCGCTGGCGTGTGCGGAAACGCCTTAGCAAAGGCGCTCACCCGAGTACTTTTCCCGGGTCCTCCCATGTCCTGGCCAACCTTGTACCACCCACAGACGGTTCGTACTCAACACCGCGCTTCCCGCCATTACCAATTACACGCCCAACGCCTATCACGTACCCTGTACCCATTCCCCAGTTCCCGTTTAACTCGTGAGGCTGCGTGCCTCATTCGGCAGGCTCAAACCACTTCACTTCCCTCCAATCACATTCTTCACCGCATCTATCAAAGCCCTGGCCATCCTTCCTGTCCCAACTGTTCTTCCTACCCATCCATCCCTAATTCTTATTAAGACTGCACCACCACATCACTTGACCCATTCCTCGCCTCCATCACCTCCTGGGAGCTCTGGTTGTCTCCCCCGCCGACAGTAAACATCCAGGCTGCCCAAAGAAGCTCTCTACAAACACGTGCACCATATCCGCAAGAATATTCTGGAGTACTACGTGGATCCGGTGAATTGAACTTTCAAATTAGGGCCTGGACTAAAGTCCTGCAGTAAATAAAGTTTGTTCTCTCTCTCTCTCTCTTCAATGACCAAATTGTGTGTCCTCTTATGCAAGGTTACATGGCTAAAATGGCAGCCACAACAGCGATTGCGTCCTTGACTAAAGAATGGTTTAGGCAATACTCCATTCTTAAAGTACTTTATTAGAGTCTACGCAACATTGGAGTACATACAAATAACTAACTGGTGGAGCGAGCCTATAATTGGTGCACGTATTAAGGTTACGTGAAAAAACACAGCCCGAAAAAATATAGGATCATAAAGATGTTAAGGGTTCAGACAATCTTGAAATAACATCCGCAACTACGACAATATGTAGCAGCAAGAAGAACGTCATGACCTTCGCCGGCACGTGGCACTACACCAGCAATCGTTCACCTTCGGGCTCCTTTGGGGAAAACGCGGCCCTCTTGAAAAAGCCCTTGTCAAAAAACTGACAAAATAAATTGCCATGAGGCCAACCGGAGGAAAAACGAGGCCATATGTTATGGTCAGAAGTGAAAACGGTAAAGTTACGTTTCACAACAAGTTATAGAAACTGCGCTTTCAAAAGGAAAATGAAAGCGTGGGCCAAAGAAACGCAAATCAATAGCACAACTAAAACAATATTTCCATAGAACCAAAACTGTAATTTGTGGCTAGTTCTTAGTTCAGCATAACCAGCTAATCTACGCCCACTGCAGCGCAACGTCCTCTCCCATTATTCTATAATTATCTCTGGCCTTTCCTAACTGCAGCCAATTATTCATCACCACAAACTTCTTGAACAAGTTATGAATTCGGTAGGCTCCAATACCCCAACAATTACGAGCAGCACTTCGATTAATCCAGATGAAAGGAAAAAAAGACAACTTGTAAGCCTTTGCCGTGAATCCGCACCCACTTGTCGCTTGACCGGGGTCTACAGTGCTACGTCGTAGACCAGCCGAGATTAGCGGAGCCCACAAATGACTGTGAGCCATTCGATGTGCAAATCGGGCATTGTGTTCGCACCGACTATTTCGAGGACACTTCAGAAGGATCGATTCTAGGTTACCATCATTTTTCTGGCAATTCTGACTGCCGTGGGGCTAGTAACTATTAGTAAAGTGTAGGTTTCGATTGTTGCTTATAAATAGCTTTAGTGTTCATTCTAGTAGCCGCATGACTTCAAATGAGCCATGGTTTGTTTTAAATATTCCAGGACCTTTAAAGTGCTACCACCATGAAAATTTATTTTAACTGCTGCAGTCAACAATGCGACATCTTCGAAATAATTTTAATTAAAAAAAAACAATAAGTATTTGTGAGGTAATTCAACTAGAAAACTTTGGTCTCTCTGTCTGCCTGTTTGTCTGTCAATTCTAAAAGGCGGTAGTTTTTCTTAGGCCAATAAAACAAGGAAGCTTTAATCTTGATGTCTATAAGTCAGCGGCTCTCAATCGATTCATCCCTTATGGAAAGAGTTAAAGGGATTCTCGAACGAGACATTTATGTGGAATTCAATGTCCAAACAGAGACTTCTGGTAGCATATTTCATACTACACAGCATTGTCCAGAAGAAGGGAAATTGTTTCTCTTGAAACTAAATTTCCCTGAAGCAAAATTTGTATTTACCGACACTAGCAGTTCTCTTTTTGTTTAAAAAAAGATGCGGATATCATGTTTGCCGTAGAAACATTAAAACCATTAAAAACATCATTTTAACCATACCATACAAAAGGGGCGCGCACTCGACCCTCAAGCTGGTGACCCGAGTTCCAAGCCGAGCAGTGAGGTCGCGCCAAACAGCGCCCTACCAGAACAAAATAGCAAAAAAAAAGAATTGAATTAAGCCACATTCTGCTGCGTTTAACAGGGGAAGACCTAGACAGTTGGGATTAGAGTGACGGGTTGAGAGAGAGAGAGAGAGAGAGAGAGAGAGAGAGAGAGAGAGAGAGAGAGAGAGAGAGAGAGAGAGAGAGAGAGGAGAGAGAGAGAGTCTAGAGCTACCGCACGGCAGAAAACTACCGTGTTTTGACTACGTTTCAAGGGAAGCGAGCAGATACGGTGCCAATTTTTCTTGGCGTGTCTATAGTGCCATCCGACTGCACTATAAGCACTGCACTATATGAACGTACACTAAAGAGTCGGGGAAAAAATTGGCCACGTATTTGCTGCTTTCGTTGCGAATGTCAACGCAAGACGATAGCCGACTGCCGCCTGTGGCAAGTAAATGCATCCCTTCTCTTTCCCGCACACCTCTCATGCTGTTCTCCTGTCTCCTTTCTTCCAAGATAACACGCTACATGTTTGCTCAAGTGAATTTAAATTTACCGCATTCCACTGCTTCTAGTCGGTTGCCGTGATGCCAGCGCTGCCGTACGGCGGATAAGCGCGGGAATCGAGGCGCCCGAATACAATGTTCACAGAACCACGTTGCCCCACACCACGAGCTTTCCAAGCGGAATGCGACACCTATCTAGTGGGATCTTTCGTTAATGTCGCCATTTGATTTTTTTTTAATTCTACCACGTAGCGCGGGAACAGCAGGACAGAGTTATTGCAGTTGATGCAGTATTTATTTGGTATTGCAAACAATAGGGATAAGTAATTTTTTAAATAGAGGAACAGTGCAAATATTACTCATGTATTGATTTTCTGCCTTCTATTTGCGTAACATCTTTTTTCTTGTTCAGCAATGCTGGCAGATATCAACATTAAAACCGAACATAGACGTTTAGATTTTGGCTGTGAGTATATAAGACTATTGCACAGCATGTCTCATGCTTTGGCCGGCTGGCTAAATCGAGTGACACACAGACAGACAGAACAAAAATTTTCTGTCTAAGTAGCCCAACAAAGACTATCTTCTTTAA
This sequence comes from Haemaphysalis longicornis, assembly GCA_013339765.2. NCBI lineage: Eukaryota > Metazoa > Arthropoda > Arachnida > Ixodida > Ixodidae > Haemaphysalis > Haemaphysalis longicornis. The sequence continues at coordinate 26,165 of JABSTR010001436.1, read as the reverse complement.
AATTTATTGCTTTCACTCCATCGCTCTACTGAACGGAAACTATGGAAACCTAGCTCAAATCAACCTAACCTAACATAAAATTACCTAAAGAACACGACTCAATCACTTAAAACCCCCAAGAAAACTCAGGCCATGAAAATGATTACCAATGTAAATGTGAAAAAAAAATGCTAGAGGCAAGCGCCGGTAAAGGAGCTGTGACATAACCCTTCCACCACATTAGCAGACGGTTGGTGCGTGCTAAATTAGTTCAAAATATTCGAATACAGCGGGACGGCACTATAAACACTTCCATTTGACTTTGTTCGCCCTTTTAAATTTTGTAAGAGGAATAATAGCGACGAATGTTCAGAAAAGGCCAAAAAAAGAAAAGGTAACCGCTCACTTGATCTGCTTTTGTAGTAATGATATAAGAATAACAACACTGAACCGTGGCTGGCCCTATAAGCTGAGTCTTATCAATGCTAAAACTCAAAGCTCATTAGCCATATTATTATTGCGAAACCGGGAGTACACATACGTAGCTATTCGGGTTCTTCTTATAAATCATGTGCGCTATTGGGAAAACTGGTTGTTAGGAGAAATTGCTCCTGAAATTTCCCAAATTAACCTAGGAAGTACTTTTCAGTTAATAACTCGAAAACGAAAAGTTCTACCATTCATGGATATCAAATCTGCCTCTTTGAATTCTCGCCTCCCCGTTTTCAAAAATGAATGCTCCGGAAAGCCGGTGGCTTGAAGGTACATATTAAATTATGAAATACGATGCGTGTCCACTCGCGCGACGATCCTCAGCTTCCTCTCCAAATTAGAACGCGTCCTTCTTGACCTTCATCCTGAAATCTCTTCACTTTGCACGGGCGCTCGACGGAAAAGGGTCCATTCTATCGAGCGCCCATGACTTGACCGCGCTTGCCGATGCCCTAACACCCACGATCGCCCACGCTTCCAACCGCTGACTACCTGCTGCGATGCCGATTATTTCAAAGCTCAAACAACTGTTTCCATTCCACCGACATACGTTGCTTTGTGCAATGAGAGGCAATGAAATCGTCCACGTTGAACAAAATACAATAATTGTGAACTCTTGTGTTTCCATCTCACGCATTTACTATGCCTGGAAACGTGTGAATAATGTTTGCAGTAGGCCATACCGACCCACAGAATCAGTACAACCGAGACAGTTTAGGAGGAACGGCTGTACAAAGACCAGCCATGTGTGAGGCATGGTTCCGGTTGATGGATTCTCCTACAGGGACGAGCTGGCAAAACAAATTCTCACCCACCTTTACTAGGGATGCGAAGGTTCGGAGGGCCGAGTTTGATGGTACGTCGCTGCGGTTGGCGGCCTTCCTCGGGGCGAGGCTGGGGGATGTATTCGGTGCCCCTTTGTTCCGAGAACGCTTCTCCTGAGTCAGACAGCTTCGTGTCACTGCCGGTCCTAGCACGTCCAGCCAATGGTGTCGCGTGCCGTCGTGTTCAGAAATGCCTCGCGCACGAGCTGGCGTCACACAAAAAGGGTGAGCTTTTGCTTCTTCTCCTTTAACATAATGGCGCATACTCACGGCGGAAGATTGATCAGGCCTTGGCGGAGGTGTAAGCAGTAAAATTTCTGAAAAATTATTTGCAAGAAAAAAATGCATAGGCTCTGTATGGACGAGATAAGCCAAATGACAGTAAAGATCAGCATAGTAGTCCCCGGGTAGCCGTTAATGAATGGATGAAAGAGGGAGTAATTCTCTTGTTTCCCAAACTGCTTGCGACGAATAGAAGTACGAAGGCTTTTATTCAAAGTTCAGGGTGTCCCAACTGCGCAGTTAGGAAAATTGTTTTTGTTGCAAAAAGCAGGGACATTCAAAAATTGCGTGCTGAATTATTTGCGTTGACTGGAAAACCGGCGTTCGTGTTTAATGCCAGTCCAGATCGGTTTTGCTTTTAAGGGCTTCACCTGATGGCTGTGGGGGCCACTTCCCATTAGCGGGAAAAATAAATCGGCGAATTTCTGTCCAGGATAGTGTTGCTTCACTGCTAGAGCAACATATATCGCCGGAGATGCGCCATAGTTGTTTCCGCTGTCTCATTTAGCAGGACACCTGGATGCCCAGCCACTCGCACGACGTCAGGACGCCAGTAGGTCGGGAACACACGCTAGTGATATTCCAATTGATCGCACTCTGCCTCACGTGTGAAAAAACGGTTGTCGCACATGCATAGCAGAAAACATTGCTTTTACACTCCACTTTTTCGTAGAACAACTTACAGTCCCAATGCTTTATCCTTTTCTGGGGCTTATGTTGAACAGGGGTATCAGGTTACCGGCTGATGTTACGCACTTTTGCCGTCCATACCTAAATCTGATGAACAGAAGTGGTCCTTGGTGTTAGCACTGCTAGTATTATCTAAACATTTGCGTGTAGGCTTGTCCAAATCGCTACAAATGAGCCGATTACGCGGAGTCGCGTTGGCTACGACATCTCCGTACCTTGACAGTGCCGTCACTTGAATCTGGCTTGCAGCGCTTCAGTACTAGTAGTAGTAGTAGTAGTAGTACTAGTAGTAGTAGTAGTAGTAGTAGTAGTAGTAGTAGTAGTGGTAGTAGTGGTAGTAGTAGAAGTAGTAGTAGTAGTATAAACGTTTATTTGCCACAAATGGTAAAGGAGCTTAGGATGACCGTCCCCTATTGTTTGGTGTCTCTGGTCTGGGATGTCATGGCCTGCCGCACCACGAAGAGCCTGGCTCACCAGGCCACGCTGGATCTCCAGGAGCACGCTCGTCCGCACGGCCTCCCACTGCTGCGGTGATGGTGCAAGGGCCTGCCGTAGTTCCTCAACGCCCTTACAGTTCTACACCATGTTCTATAAGGTGTTTTGCGTTCCGCTGCATAACTGGATTTCCAAGTTGTATAATGTCGGGTACATCATATGCAATTGTGTAGCACGTGCGAATGAATATGTCTGAAGCCTTCGTAGTTGTTTTGATTCTTCTTTGGTGAGCTTCGGATGTGGAAGTGGGTCCTTCTTGTAAGCGTGAGGTGCTTCAAGTTGTCCCTTTTTGGTTGCCAAAAATAAATAATTACCCAAACAAACAAAAACAAAAGCGCTGTATTTCGAAAATACACAAGTAAAGAATGTGTCTGTATTACTCCCTCTACTACTGAGTAGATGGAGCCAGCTCTGAGAGAGCCAGAATGCTAGGGCTGCTCGAATTTGAAAGACTTCTTTCGGTAGCTGTCTGTCGGATTCTTGAAGTTGCCGAATTTTGCGCCATACGTTGGGCATTCTTTCGCTAGCTTTCGCAATTCGGCGATGAATTGCTCTGCACGTGGATGCCTGTGCGCATTGTTTTGTGTGGCAGTGGGACAGGTAGGAAGGAATTGAGCAGTGGTGGTACTCTGAAGCTGCGCACCCCAGCTTACCTTCGGTGCTCCCGGGTAAGGCTGATGTTGGGTGCTGGCTCTGGCGCTGTCCTTGAATTGCACCCTCTTTTCTCGATGACGATACTGGGAGTGGACTTGGTCTCCTGGCGTTTGGGAATTGTGCCCGGGGCCTTCGGTCCGGAGAAGCGGGAAGTATCTGCGGCTCATCTGGCCAGATGCACATGGTACTGTGGTGGTAGCCCGCGGTATGTACGGGCGAGTCAGTCAGAGATTCAGTGCTACTAGACGAGGTGGAATTTGAAACTGCAATGGCGGCGACTGCACGTTTAGCGCAGGAGGTTTGTTTTCTGGCCAATTCGTGATTCTGTGCTAGCCGACGGTTCTTCGATACCCGTCCTTTCTCCCCCGAGGGAACGACTCCCGTCTGTCTTATAGCGAGGTGGTGTTCCGTAGGTAACAGCGGTGCTTATAACAGTGGTACTCTGTGTGAAACAGGCACTAGTGCTGTCGAGAGGTATAAAACTATAGAAATAACCGTAGACTCTGCAGAGGAAGAAATTTCGATGTCGAGCAAAGCGTATTCAATGGTGTGATACCGGAGTGACAAAGCTTCGCGGTAAAAGTTCTTCTACCCTTAGAGAAATTAAGGAAGTTAACCAGTGAAGCTGTAAGGGCGACACGTCGGTTCCACAGCAGGAATCTAATTACATCACACTTTAGATGAAGTGGGCCCAGCGGCCGCGGCTTCGCCACCTCGGCGCATTCTTCGGCGTTTGGTGTCCCAAGCCCGTTCATTCTCCCACACTGAGGTATGGGCATTACGTTGACGTTGGCGCCCCGGTGGAAGACCAGTGCGGTGTTCGGGGACGCTGCTGACGGTTTCTTGTGGCGGTGCTGACGCGCTCTCGTTCTCTCACCGCCGCTTCGTCGCACTCCCGCCTCACCTGGTGATGTCACTCTGTGAAGGTATTCTCCTTCCCTTCGCAGCTCGCAGAATAAATGGTGCCATCGCGTGTTTTGCAACGAGAAAGGCCACGCTGTCCTTCCCTTTGTAACTTCGCGGTCCTTCATGCGCGCACAACTTTTCGCAATGCTCATTTTGGTTTGCACACGGTAAGGGCTAGCCATCAGCAGTTTTACTTTTTATAACATGCTTGCTACCGTCAAAGGGAAAATCACGGCTTTTGCACAAACTACAAAATCAATCACAACGATTGTAAACCAAAGACAGGGAAAGGCAAGCTTGGTTATTGGTGCATCTACTAGTTACGTTCCCGATAGCCTCGCTTACCATAAAAAAAGAAAGTGGTGATTAGTTCGTCAGGCTTTAGCACCTAACAAAGAAAAACAATGCAGACTTCCAAAAAAAATAAAACCCACATTTATTTGCAGATTTTTATGTCATTTTCTTTGACGCATAAGGGGTTGAAAAATTAGGATTGTAGTTATCTTGATGGTGAGGGCCTTCGAAGGTTATTTCTGCACTGGCTCTCGTATATGAGAGAAAACTTGTATTCTTCGATGCAAATCTCTTTAAAAGCGTTTTCGCACTCATTGCGCCAGGTTACACCATATTTAGTCCCTTTAATTCGGAGTTCACAAGCAGCAGCTTTATAATACCTATCTGCAAGAAATACGTGTGTGAAATGTAAAATGTTATGCCGTACAACGAGTATACCATAAATAAAAATGGCCACAACCTAAACTAATTGGCGGGTATAACATTACATGTTTGTGTTACAGGTATCGCAGGGCGTTATTTGCATTTTTGTGCGGGACGAGGGTCATAGAGCCAACTATGCGTAAAAAATAACGCAATAAATTTTAGCTACCACACCAAGTTCATTTTTCTTAATTTTCTTATCAAGTTTTATTGAAAGTGCTGAAGAGGCGCTCAAGATTTTATGATACGCTTGTGTCTTACCAATTTTGCGATTTTACGGTTAAATAATAGCCCAGAGTCAGGTTAGTCTTCCGTCACACTGGAGACATTTACCGTGAGTAGGTACTCACCAGGCCGAGAATAAAAGCGCATTATAAGAAAAAACTTGTGTGGCCTCAAAATGCCCTTATTCTTCCTATCTAAAGCAAAACTATAAATACTCTGATCTGTATTTATTTCTGCGGAAGTGGTTGTAATGTTAGGTATAATTTATTGATAGTGTTTTGATAAACTGAGGTGTAGTCACTTCCGTTAAATATTGCTTCCGAAATAACCAGCCGCCTTGAAATATTACAAGCGTAACCAATAGTATAATAATTATACAATATGAAACGTCAAAGGAGTCTGTTTATTTCAGACAATCTTTACAAACGGACAGTTTAAAATTCACAATTCCCCTGCCTCCTAATAAAAGGAAACTGTCCATTAGTTCGCCATTCATTAGTACTTGAGAAATAAAGCAATGCATACCTTTAAAAAAATAGAACCCGCATTTATTTCAACCTTGTTCTGTGAGTTTTTGTATTGTCTAAGGGGTCCAAAAATTATCATTGTAGTCGTATTCCTGGTGAGTACCTCCAAAAGTTTTCCTCCATTAGCTCTCGTATATAAGAGCAAACTTGTATTCTTCCATGAAAATTCCTTTATTAGCGTTTTCGCGCTGATTGTGACAGATTACACCATCTAGCACGATTACACATCAAAACCTGCAGTATAACAATTCAACATATTTTCACAACCCAACAGGGGCTTTGCGATGCACTTGCTTCCTCCCGGGGGCAACCGTGTTTAATACATCTGGCTCACGTGTGGTTTTCTGGGGCCTTGTTTTACCAATCAACATATATCAAGCGTGCTTCGCACACGCAAGGCTTGCAGGAATGTAAAAAAAAACCATTGTTAGGTGTTCGGACCGCATTTTTGGGGTTTCTCAGCGGTTTCTCAGAGGTTCACGAAATTAAGCCAAAACGTTTTTTTAAAGGAGACAGAATAACTGCGCACAACGCTTTGACTGGAACTCTTAAACTTTTACATGCGCCTTCGGACACGGCTTGACCATCTTTGGTGGCTGAGTGGCTAAGGCGTTGTGCTGCTGAGCACGAAGTCCCGGGTTCGATTCCCGTCGCAGCAGACGCTTTTCTGATGGAGGCGAAATTAAAAAAATGCCCGTGCATACGAGATTTTGGTGCACGTTAAAGAGGACCAGGTGGTCAAAATTAATCCGGAGCCTTCCACTACGGCACGCCTTATCGCCTGCGCTGCGTCGGCGCGTTGAACCCTACAAGGAATCAATCATAGTCACCTTTTTAAACAGCTTTACCGAATGATAAGGAATAAGGAATATTTTCACATTTTCTGGTTTGGCAATTATTAAATGCCAAATCTTCTCACCGTGACCAAAAGCGTTCTCTCCAAAAACCCCGGAATTTTCACATATACGGGTTCGTCGACCGAAACGCGGTAAAATCTCTGGAGAGCAGCTGCGTGCGTGATACCAGGCTCACATTGTGACAACACGGTCACTCAAAACCCAGAACTTGAACTGTTCTAGAATAAAATAAATAGCATCGCTGTCGGAGAAAGACAACAGAATTTTTTTTTTATATTCGAGGTAATATTATACACTTACATTGCCTCAAACTATACCTTCGGATTTGTTTATTTGTGTGTTGTGTTAACAGCGTCTGCGGGCGCCCAGTTTTCGTATCGTAAAAGCAAGGCGCCCGTTTGCGTACGTATCTTTGTATCCCGCCGGGCTATCTTTGTTTAGCAGAATAGTGCATCGCCTGCCATCAGTAGGTAGAATGTTCGTCTGCGATCGCCAATGTTCGAGCTCTGATTCGAGGGTTCTAAAACGTACACGCGGAAAGACAGATGCTTGCCATGCAGATACCCCGTCATTCGAGTTGCCGACACTCGCCTGAAGACGTTCTCTTGTTTACTGCTTCTCGAACCCTTGTGTAATGTTTTAGCTTTTACCGGAGCAGAAGCTGGCTTCAGTAAACAATTGTTCCATGAAGAAAACTGTGCCTTCCTTGGTTATGTGACATCTGCTGACTATGGTAGGTACATCAAACTTAAGCACTCCTCATGTCGCCAAGCAAGCCGGACGCCGAAAGCAAGGCCCCCAAACTGAGCCGACCGGCGCGTTGAGCAACGCAGCCACGATTACCAACACATCCAGCACTCCCGCTGTTATGCAGCAACACCTGGAGCAACCACCATTTCACGGGATCGTTAAAAATGGCTATAGCATCTCCAGCGGGACCAGACATTTAACTGATGCGACGACGGCGAATCATCGGGTCAAATTTTCTTCTATCTTGAAGAATCTTCAGGCATTTTTGTTCGAAAACCATGAGCGCAATCCTGACGACATGGGAATAATTTAAGAAAAATAATTCGAAAAGGTTCACAATTGTGGCTCGGAAGGAATGGGGCGAGCAGTTGCTGTGGCGAAGCACGAAGGACCATCCTAAAAGCGTGCCGGTGTTCGTTGAGGAATTCAAGTTACTTTTACGCAGTGCGGACTAAAAAGTGACAGAAGAAAATGCAGTAGGGCTTCAGTTGTGATTGGCAAATTCGAAGCTTTGCGCTTGCGTTGTTCGTAAACCCCTTGAGATGCCGTCCGGATCCGCGTCCCAGCTGGCCGCTACGGTAGACGATGCTTGAAATTCGTACGAGGGTCTACAACCACCCAATCAATGGGCTCGTTTCGGAGACGTTCAGTGAGAGGGGCAGTTAGCTCTGATACAGTAGGCGAGACCATCAGCGCTGTCGTCAGGGGCGACTTACGGAAACATATTCCAACGACCCCGCAACACCAAGTCGCCTCATCGAGTGAGGTGATCCGTGAAGAACTGCAGCACGCTTTGGGCACTTCTACGACGACGGATGCACCCCGCGAGCCTCTAGCTATGGTCTACTCCGCATCTATCTATCGGTACCCGCACACCGCTATCTCGCCGGCAGGAGGCCCCACCGTGTCGCCGCCCGATATATTTCGAACGCCCCGCCGTCGTAGGCTGCGCTACTACGATGGCAAAGCCGCCCACAACAGTAGCCTGCTCTACGAACCATTTGACTGTGGGGTTTTTCCTTCGATGCACCGCACTAACGGTCCGTCGAAGACCGAGTGAGAGCGACGAGTACCTATCGCAAACCAGCCAAAACCCACAATGCTTCAACCGTTGTTGCGGTGGCTTATTGATCCAAACGGATCAATGAGCCATCGCTGCAACGCGGACATCACACGTAGAAGGTCCCCCAGCCCAGGATAGAAAAACTACAGCGGCAAATTCTTGAAGTGCACTTGCTCTACAGTGAAAAACGAAACCCCTCATCGACGCAGCAATTCACCGAAGACCAGTGTTCATGACTTGGGGTCAATACGGCGACCTGATCTAACCCGAACTTGATGATCAACACTACAAAGGTTACACGTTGCGACGTACACCCGACATGACCAAGCCCAGCATTATTAACAAGACGACAACGACGACGTGTATACGTGAAATCGCACAAGCCGAGTTATGACGCCCCGTCGCACCAAGAACTCGAAGACGACAAGATCCCACGTACGGCCATAAATCGACGGCCTTGACGTGATCGCACTGTTAGACACGGGAGCCGACTATTGCGTGATCCGTTGATCATTTGCTCTGAAGCTGAAGAAGGTTGCGACAAGCTGGGATACTTCGCAAATTGACACGGTAGGAGGTATCTCGTTACGCCAAGCTAAATGTGCTTTTCGCGCGTCAGCATAACCGGCAAGAGGTACCCTGCTGTTTTCGACATACTTCTCGACGGCTTCCATCACGTAGTTTTCGAATTGAATTCGGTTGCGGAAAACGGGCTATTATAACTATCCAGGCCAAGTGCGTGGATTTATCCGCCGATCCTGCCATGACGCGTAAGCCAAGGCTGAAACAGAGCCCTTCTTAAGTGTTGCTGATAAAAAGTTGACCCTGCCACCTCGTTCAAGGCGCGTTATCGCCGTCTGCTACAATGATGGTGATCCTGACACGGACTCAATTGTTGAAAACTTGTCGAGGGTGATGTCTTCATCGCAAGAAGCACTGTGCGTTTGGAGCACACAACCTCACATGCCGCTCGCAAAATTCAGCGAAAGTTATCATCAGTCCACCACGGGCGCTGCAATTGCGTTCATCGAAAAAATGCACAAAGCATGTGACACCATCGCAATCGTCAAAACTGGAGGCTAGCCCGGCCGCGCATCTGACCCTCACCAGTATTGCCGAAAATGCGGCGCTACCAAAAGCAAAACAAGAAACTATAATGGCTTTGTTGCGCAACAAGAGGGACTGTAACTCGTCGATCTCAAAGCTGGAATGGGCGCCTCTGCGGAAGCCCCCCATTAGTACCGAATCTCGATTTCGGCCTAGGCGACAGTTACCGTAGAGGAGCGCAAAAATATCCGGGCGTAAGTGGAATACATGCTTAATGACGACATCATACGACCCTTGAAAAGCCGCAAGTTGGCCCCAGGTGTTTTCGTCAATACAAAAGACGGCGTTGAATAAAGGTACTTCAATAATGTCACAAAAAGTCGTAAAACCTCCCTCAAATTGATGACGCCCTTAACCACATCTGCCAGGCGAAGTACTTCTCTTCGATGTACTTGAAAAGTGGTTACTGGCATATCGACGTGAATGAGAGGGACCATAACAGTAAAGTGTTTATAACGCCGGAGAGACTTTACGACTTTAAGAGGATGCTGTCTGTTCTGTACAGGGCACCGATCACACTCCAAATAGTTAGAGACACTGGAACAGGCGGTCTAGTAAGGCACACCTCCGTCGTCTGCCTCTACGACGATGTACTATTCGCCCGGAGCTCCACGAGCACCTCAGTAGGTTGGAGTCGGAACTTCAGGCAATTCGAACATGAGGCGCAACGATGTAGTTTGAAAAGGTCCGGTTTGTGTAGGAGGAGCTGAAGTTTTCCCGGCACGTCGTCAACGCCGATTGTGCCTACAGTCCCGCCTGACCCAGCGAAAACGTAAACAACTTTCTGACGCCTCATACATCCATAAGGCTACTAAAACGTAGGTGGTTGGATGACTCCTGAAACATTGCACGTACTACCTGTGTTTCGTTGCAAACTTCGCTTCCATTTCAAGGCCAATCACGCGCTTAAGAAATTACGGAACTCCTTTTTCCTGGGAAAACGCCAAAGAAGAAGCATCCCGGTAGCTGCAACACTAGCAAAAAACACTTGTGCTCGCTCATTTTAGAACAGTAATGCGCAAAGACTAAAGTTACTTGGGCTTAGGCTCGTCGTGGTTCAACATATGAGCGGTTGCGAAAAAGTAATCGCTTTTGGCAGCCATGGTCAGTCCAAAGAAGAAATTATTTCGCAGCCTCAGAGAAAGAGTACCTTCCTATCGCAAGGACACTTTGTTTAAATCCGCCAGATCATTCAAAGTGGTTACAAACCATCACGGGCTGTTTTGGCTCGGCAATTCGAACCACCCCTCCGGCGGTGTCGGGCGATGGAGGCCGGGCCTCCGAGAATTCGACGTGACCCTCATTTACAAATCGGGCAAGAAACATTCGGACGTCCACTGCCTGTCGCGCGCCCATGTCGATCCGCCAATACTGGACTCTGAAGATCAGGCCGCGTTTCTCAGCATCTTCAGAGAAAGCGACCAGCCGCTGAGCAACATTTGAACCACGAGAGGCATGTCATCATCGCCTACCTCTAAGGACACAGTATCAGCATGAAAAAGGCTTTTACGCGCATCTCCGCTTCATTATTCCTTAAATATCCGTTGCTAGTGGATGACGTCGACCCTCCAACCAGAACTAAGTGCCTTCTCACCATCACCGCTAGCCTCCGCTATGAACCCCTGGAAGCCTGTCCTAACGAGCCATTACTATGGCACCCTATTCGAAGACGAATACTTGGAAAAATCAAGGCAAAATACAACCAATCCGCCTTACATCTGACGTCATTCACTACATCAGGCAATGCCACAACTTAGAGGGGTGGAAAACTCCAACGTCCAGACTCGCCCGACCCATGAAGCCGATCCAAGTCCCATTCCTGCCCTAGCATTCCGTTCCTAGCACCCTAGCATTTCAGTCCTAGCATTCCTAGCACCCCATTCTTGCCCTACCATTCTTGTGGTTCTTTGTTGAGAATGCTAAATAAATTGAATTGAATGAAATTCAGGACCCTCACAACGGATCGGAATGGACGTTAACGTTCTGTTCCCGACGTTGCAAGGCAAAAACAATTGGATTGTCGTAGCATGACGCATTACGGAGACAACCCCAAACTTGCGAGAAGGGCTGAACATGAAATCACAAAGTTCTTCATCCACTAAGTTTTTCTGTGATATAGACCCCCGAAGTACCAATCACAAACTTCGGAACAGCCTTTACCGCGGAGCTCATGCGCTACAGTCCTACGCTACAGTAGTCCTACAGGAGTCCTACGCTACAGTAGCTCAGATTACCGAAGGGAGAAGGCATACCACCCCTGACGAAGGGACTAACGGAACGTCTGAACAAAGGTATCGCCGATGTGCTGTGTACGTCGACGTTGAACGTAAGATATGGGGCCAATTCCTCCTTTATACCACGTTTGTGTACAAAATTGCTATACAGGAAACCATGCCGATGACACTGTTCGAGCCTGTCTGCGGAAGCCGGCCGACACAAATTATTGACGCCATGCTGCCGCAAGTAGAAACGACAGCCTCAACACTCACGTCCAAGGATACGTTCAGCGTGTCATGGGAGCCCGTCTGCTAGCTCGAGTTGGTACAACGGACCAGGAGCCGGTAGATCCCGCGAAGCCTTAGCTGAGCTACGTTCCCACAATGTCACACTGAGGTGGATTCCGGGTCACGCTGGAATCTCAGGCAATGAGGCAGTGCTTAGCCTCCCCCGCGAACTTCTGCAACGGGCACCTGCGGTACCCTGGCCTTATCCACCGACCAGAGACACCACTCTTCAGTACAAACAAGAAATGAAGCTTCACTAAAAAACTTCAGAAACACTCTTCGTACATATTCTGTTCCAAACAAATCTCTAACCAGCACGCAACTACGTATTCGACGCATACAGTTAAATACCATCCTTACACCTGCTCGATACTTTCTCGACCGTATCCGACACTCACCACCATGTAAAAATTGTCCCGACCCATATGCTAATTCAGGGCACTACATATTATCCGGCCCCATTGCAATTCAATCCCCACATTTTCCCCACCCTCCTCATCAACGTGCTGGATTTGGCTAGCCTCGGACTAGTTCACAGACCAGTTGGCGTTGGTGAACCTGGCCAGGGACATTCTCGACGCCTAATGTTGCCTTTGAATAGTTTTTTTCCTCTCCTGATTGACGCTCTATTCTTCAATTTCGCGACGCCGAGAATCACCCCTGTAGTCTTCTGTGGGTTTGGACCCCGATTCATGGATGCGCACTGAGCGAGAAGCCCCTGAGACAGCATTTGGGACCGTACAGAATACAGCCACGTGTTATCCAAACTAGCTACAAAGTTGTCCCCGACATTTGCTCCTGTCGTCATGACGGCGCACGCAACCCGACGTCGTCCAAGTGGTTCGTCTCAAGCCTTACTGCGGAAGATGCCAGAATTTTATATTGGTTTTAGAGTTTTATTTTAACGCCGAATCAATGCATTTTTAGAGAGGGGTAATTCCTCTGATTTCTTTGTTTGCGTGTTATCTCCTTCTTTTGTGCGCCGTGAAGGCCATGTTCTTTCATATAAAGAGCGTATCGCCTATCGTTTATAGACATAATATTCTTCTCTGATGGCAAATGTGCCAGATCTGATTGGACAGTGCCAAAAAGTATATGCCGAAACACGTCGCTGAATTCTGCATGGTACGAAATACTGTCTCAGGGGCTTCTCGCTGAGTCCGCATTCATTGCCGGGTCCAGTCCATCTTTGTGCTAGTGGCGATCAACGCAGGGCTGTCTTCGTACCACTTAGTTTCTGTTGTATACGGTATCAACTTCCAGAGTTCATCTGAGCCAATGAGAGCACCTACAGAAGACTTGCTGGTTGATTCTCGGCGTCTCGACTTTGAAGGTTGGAGCGTCGAGGAGAAGGACGAGGGAAAAACTTTATTTAAACGCAACATTAGGCGTCGAGAAAGTTCGGAGCTAGTTTCACAAATGCTTAGATTTGCCCAAACCCGCCTGTGCCATGCCACTTTGTCTACTGGTTTGTCGCCACTTGAGTAAACGTTGAGGTTTAGGCGGAGAACGAGTTGGCTTGTTCTTGAAGAAATGTACGTCGTCCTTAGCTACACGACAATATCATAACCAGCATATCTACGCTCTCTGCAGGGCAAAGTCCTCTCCTATTTTTCTGCAATTACCCTGGTCCTGCTCTAACTGCGACGACTTTATCCCGGCAAACGTCTTGATCTCAAGGGCCCATCTAACTTTCTGGTGACCTCTGCCACGCTTGCCTTTTCTAAGGATCCACTCTGTTACCCTTAATAACCAATGTACATACAAATATACCAATGTCCAATGTACTGAGAATGTATGCGACAATATACATACCAATATATCTATACCAGTGGTAGCGTGCGTGAGAGGCGACGCGGTGCATTTCGGAGAGGCGCTTGCAGCCATGCCAACAACGTCACCCAGAAATCATTTTCTGAACCTCGGCGCAGCACAAGTTGCAGTCCGCGGCTAGCTCGCCCTTTTGTGTCATACAAGATTCCTAAACTGGTCTTAGTTTTTTTGCATGCTCTAAGACCATGTTGTACTAGGCGCTATGTAAAACGGTTTAATGGAGAAAGGACCCGGTTTTGGAGAAAACGTGACGTGCGGAGCGTCAAACGCTGCCTCAACCTCCAATGCTTGGTGCCCGAGCTACGCAAGCGTATAACGCAGCCTTTTATTGCAGTGGTATGCGTGTGCTGATAAATTCTGCGTGCGATGGATGCCCTGTCTTATATCTTTGGCGGCGCCAGAAAAACGTTCATTCTTGGCCGAGTAGAAAACGGTATCGCATTCAACGCTTAAAGGCGAATCCTAAAAGTCCACCATTTTTATTATTTATCATATTTTTGTAGAAGTATCGCAAATTTAAGATTAGCGATTGTGCTTGTACGTGTTTTGGCGTTAGTGTGCTGGCTGTTTTTCAAAACATGTATTGTATTTTTGGTATTTTTTTACAAGTTGCTGCTTTTTTATTGCGGTGGTTTAGCTTTCCCTGTTCCTTTTTTTAGAATTGGGTGCTCTTAACCTGCCCGAAGAAAATATTAATATTTTGTGCCATGTACTAGATATTTATTTGTCTTTTAATAAGTAAATGCAAAACTTACAGTGAAAATATTGGCTGCCCATTGGCTTCTCTTTAAACGTCAAAAATATCCCGCAGGTATTACCTTCATCTTGATAGGCCAGCTCCTCTGAGTATTCGTGGTCAGGTTCTTTTTAGGTCAGTTTCAATAGTGAGGAAGAAGTAACATCAGCAATATATACAGCACAAGTAATATCATGACAACACTTGTGATTGATATTGGGGACCCTATCATTTTAGTTCCAATTTCTCGCCTCTCACTCTCATGTCAACGGTAAAACTTCCTACAATTACAGTTCTCAACTTGTATCGATTCTTTTATCTGAAAATGGTACACAAGACATTCCTGTATGTGTGGAGCATTTAGTTACAGTTGTTGCTATCTGATGTGCAGCAGGCAAGAGCACGAAACAATGCGCCCTATTTCCAGGTTCAGCAGATTGAGGGTCCGAACGATTAACCTTCTTGAAAGGAATAAAGAGCACAAGATTTAAGGGCTAGAGGTATATGTATTTGTGAGTGATTGACTTTACGACCGGAATGTGATTAGGTAGTTTCGGTCGAATGAGTTTTAACAAACATACTCAAGTTTTACACAATATGAATTTCTCGAGCCGGCGGGCCTTTATTAAAGATATGGGAATGCAGGTCGACAAACGTTCGGGGCAGGCGATCTGCCTCGTATGCTTAATATAGTGAGTACCTTTTTTAGGTTTTTCACATAATTCTAAAACAGCTTTTCAAAAATCAAACCACATGAATACTGTTTTCTTGTTCCGCAGGGCCGTCAGTGAACGTCACCAAGTTTGCCGAACTCTAGGCCTAGCGTTTAAAACAAACATTGTATTAAACTATGTTTTTGTTTTATTTTGGAGATTGAAAATTACAGTGAATCTGATATGCAATGCCTAGTGTGTCATAAGTTGAAGAAACACGGAGGTACAGCAGACAAAAATATTTCTTTTTATGCACTTTGGCCTCGCGGCTATTTTAGGGTTATGATATTTGTCAATTCTTGGTCTACAACCTTGTACATTTTGTTTTCAATATTTTGTTTCTCGGAAATCGACATTTTCTGAGAAAATATTTAGAGCTATATGTGTTTTTTTACATGTGTATAAGCAATTGTGCCACGCGGAGCAGACTATCATGCTCTAACGTTTCGGTAGAAGGCCACTTAGTTTTTGCGCTTTAAAATAAATTACAATGCACAGTTTGAAATTGTATGTTGCATACGTGCCCAAAATAAAATTAGCTGGCAAACCCAATTATCCTATAGATCATAAACAGCCCCTTTATGTGAAAACCTGTGTACATAAAACCTAAAATTTTTCAGTGAATGTATTCCACTGTTTTAACAACTGCAAATACCGTAGATGTTCTACGAAGACACCTAAAGTTTTTATATAAAATATGTGACCAGGTTTAACACGAATGAACTACCTGTGTAAACAAAATATTTCAAACAAAAATTGTCTAATTCTATTAGTACTCTTTTCATTTACATAAGCTCCACACCGAAGCGGGCATTGCAGTCATAAATGTCAAACAACGATGGACCTAGAAGAACTGGCAATGGCATTGTGTGCTTTAAATATTGAAGACGAAGCCTAACCTACTGCTTTAATATTGCAAGGTATACTTGACTGAAATAATCTGGAAATTTGCACATGGCACAGAAATTGACACAGAAGCCCAGCAGTGCATACTCAATCGTCACTGTACCATATGCCAACACCGGATTCTGTAGGTTTTTTACTACCGTATTTTCGCGATTACAGGCACCCCAGGTTTTAAGCACCTTCTCCTACATTGTGGGAAAAAGCTTGAAAAAAAAACTTCGCCGGCAAATTTAAGCACCCCCTTTTATAAGCAACTGCCTGTAGTTGGATTTCAGACACATGGACCCGGATCCTAGCTGAGGTGTTGGAAAGTAAATTATGAAGTTTTCGACTACACACCCACTTCAACAAAACAAAAGACGACCTCCTGGGGATACTGACAATGGGTAGTATGGGCGACTCAGTATCCGGCGTAAGCGTCGGTGCACTGTTATATATATATATATATAGAATGTTTCTAGCGTAAACCACTCCACCCATTTTGTGAAGGTACGGCAGAGAGAAAAGGGGTAGGGTTGGAATGTTAGTGTTTCGAAACTAAGCGCCCCTCTCACTTTGGGCATCGCGATTGGGGAAAAAAGGGGCTTATAACCAATTAAATGCGTCATGTTGAAGTAAGCGTTTTTTCCAAAAAACAAAGTGATATTTCAAGCAGCAAATGAAAGCTTTCTTTGTTAATGTTTTGGTTCTGTGGAGTGCAGCTTCTGTAAAATTCGATATCTTGAAATATTTTTTGCTTTATCGTGTTCACAAAACAACAGGTATCTGTAAAGAAGTAAATATGTAAATCCAAAACATAAATGTTTTAATCATTTGGGAGTATTAAAATTGTTTTTTGACGTGTACATCAACTCCACCCCAAGATCCACGTTTTGTTTTGGAAAAGTAACTTTGCCTTGTTTATGCTATGGTAAACCGCAACAGAATGATGACATTGAAGTCAGGGCTGCAGAAACAGCCAGAAAAATAGTTTTTTGCAAATATTTTTCACAATTTTTATATTACCCCGTGTTACGTTGGCATTTATCTCCGTGTCTGTTTCTGCAAAGAGATGGTTTCAAATATGACCACAGCAAACACTCTATGTGAACACCCTAGAGTATTATTTTCTAAAACCGAAGCACAAAGCCCACCTTGTGAAGTAATTTGCATTATGGTTGGTTCGTGCCAAAATTCTTCGTCATAAAACACTCCAAGTAGTCTCTGAATGGTAGTTTTCTTCCCTCTAAAAATAAAGCACAAAACAAGAAACTGCGCATGTGGTAGATTGCATAGCAAATAGACATCTGGAAAATTTTTCACCTATGGGTACTGTTGGTTATATACTTCCTTTTGAAGAAGACTTTTTTATATGTTTCGTATAAAGGGATATCAACCTTACAAGATGTGTCTTTCGTCGTACCGAGATAAGTCCATATGTAGCTTGTTGTGTTCATAAACTAGAATATAAAAAAAACATTGGTATTACATGTGTTTTAAGTTTATTGGTGCAGTAGTAGCCTACAGTCCCGGAATTTTAAAAAAATAAAACATTGCCACTTTTGCAAAACTATTCTTATACTTACAGGGGTAAGTGAACAATTTGTTCAAAATATTGGCCACTGTGCACTGTGCAATAAAGTAGGCAGGTACAATAACACCAACAGCCAAACTAAGGGCGCGTCAAATAATTACAAGATTGGTGGCATACCAAATCACAAGTAGGACTTCCGTCAGTGCCAATAATCGAACAGAGGGGTTTGCTAAGTTTATGAAGAAACAGCTATTTCAAAGGAAGAACAATGCAAAAAACAGTACTAAGCCTAAGGACTGAATTAAAAATAAGAACCAATGGCTTGTATAACATACGATTGAAAGGACAGAAAGAAAACTAAGAATCAATGGCAAGGATAGGTTACGCGAAATGTATCTAAAGCAAAAAATACCCGCCTAAACAACCCAAATGAATAGTCCCCCCAAATGTTCACCCTGAATACTGCAGAACCTTCATGGCGGCGTTCGTTCGTGTGGCGGAGTGAGGTGAGGTGCGACGATGCAACGATAGCGGCGTAGCGCAGGCGGTAGCAGTGCGCTCGACCGAAAACTTGTCACTCAAGTAGAGGGCAGGAGGCGGCACGCCCAGGTTCCGCGCTACCACTAATGAGGAGTCAAACGTCGGCAACAGTACGCCGATGCGAGAGGTGGACTCCTCATGACCTTATGCTCCAGATGCACAAATAGCTTCAGGTATCCAATCTCAGCGTCGTGCAGAACCAAAGTGCTTCTCCCACACCCGGGCGTTCGCCAGGCGTTCCCAGTTTCCTTGTTGCAGCCAAACTCCCTCTCTTTCCCGGTGAGGCACTTTATTAGCCTAGAACTAGCGATGGTCATAACAACGGGTGGTCTGACTGTTTTTAATTTCAGCGAAGCCCTAATAACGGCCATTGTCACAAGGTCTAATTTGCGGTATGCGGACTTAACTGACATATGCTTCACCATTGTCGTCGTCACTTTCAGGCACCACGAGCATTTTACCCCTCATGTGCTCCACCTTTAGAAAATCTTTTCGCCCACATAACTGAAAATAAAGGCTAAAAACACTCCTGAGGGGAGAAGGGGTGGATCTAAAATGCAGCACCTTCGCTCATATAGATTGGGGCTTCACCCACCCACCTCATGCACATTTCTAAACAAGGTGGTTAATGTGTGTAACAGTAAAAACCACTTCATATTCTATGGTGTCATGCCTTGGAACTATAAACTACAAAAGTACGCGAAAAAACCATCGGTAGTAAACAATACTGGATCGATAGGGAAAGTAAAAATTTCATATAACCGCAAGCCTAGAGAAAACTTTTGATTAGCTGCTCAAAATCATATGGTCCTAGCCAGACATGGACTGCTTCCTTCGTCAACGTTTTCGAAAGCCTCGAGCTAAGGCAGGGTAGCTTTTGTTCGACTGCTTCGCATATGATGATCGATGAAATTGTCCACTTTTCGCTCGGAGAAGGTATCGAAAGAATATGGGCATTCAAACAGTTCCTTTCAACTTTGCGTCACCGTTGCCCTTCTCAAAATTTCCACCAACGGACAAACACACAACCTTCGCTTGTTGTCCAGAGCAAAAAAGCGTCTAATACAGGACCGATCGTGTTCTTAAAACCAATTTTCCATCCTTTGCACATTTTTGTTTTGGCTTAGTATCTGGGAACGGATCTTGGTTGATACTACTGCCTTCTGAAACACGTCTTATTATTTTTCTAACGTCTCCAGAGAAGTGGTTTTTTTTTAATATTACGATGCCAGACGTCTTGCTGCTTACGGTTTTCCTGGCCTTTTCCCAACACCTCCCAAGCATTCTGTCCTGCTCTTGCTCAGTGCAAAGCTGCTGAGTGCTCACGTGAATGACATTCTCGTGCACTATTGGGCAGCTATCGCGTGTCATAGGATTTCACGCCTTTTCTCCACTTCACTTGATGAAACGTCGTTCAAGTAGTACTCTGCTCCTCCTGGCTGTGAAAGCCAGACGGTTCTCTTCCAAGGGATGTCGAGATGTGAGGCTTTTCCGTGCACCTAAAATATTGCACACTATGAGAGATAGTTGAGCGTGTCCGTGAACGGGGAGTGCCGTTTTTGTGAGATAAGGCGACAACACTTTTTTAGGATTTTTTGGAGCTGTAAATTATGGATCCCGCTTACGAGAAGCAGCGCAGCCCTTGTCTCAGAATTTCCAAATGAGTAAGAAGACACCTACGGGCCAGCAGCGTAGTGCTCGTGATATCGCTCAACACAAAGCGTCTCTATTCTACGAGTTTTCATCATCGCAAGGAAAGTCATAGTGTGGAGGTTTTCTGTAATACCAAGCTGGTAGGGGTTGTTCCTTGCTCATACTGGGAACAGGAAAAATCACATGGACACGCCTCTATCCTGTAATTCAAAATACACATTGTTTCCAGTTGCTGACACACACTACGATGTCGCTTCCCAGCTACTGGCTCGTCCAGGGCACCGCTTGCTGCCATGACTCACCCTTTAGCGTCCAGAGCATACGAGTGCTTTGGCCTCATGCTACAGTCTGAGGCTTGGCGACCTGGTTTCTTGCACAGAAAGCCCTGAGGGGCTTTAGCACCATTTGTCATCTCTTTCTTTGTCCTTCGACAACCAATATTGCCTTTCTTTAAAGCGCAGCGTATTACTTGATCACTTTATCTACAGTTTCCGTCATTTCCGAACATACTTTCAGTCTCTTTCTTTAACTTCTTCGACGAGAACTAATTGCCGCCCTCGATCACAGCTTTAGGCCGTCACTGGCACTCCACCAGCCGGTCAAAGAAACTGTCTAGTCACGTTACCTATTGGTTCACCATCACTAAATCTTGCCTATTACTTTCCCAAATCATTTTATGCAATCCTTATGTTGGGATCCGGGAGCATTGCGGAATCGATAGTTTTCAATACCTTTGTAAATAGAATAAACCAGACACCGCCTTTTAATGAACTTTAAGGCCTCCGCTGCTTGGCCAAAACTAAGGACCCTAAATAATTTCTGTTGCGGGAAACGGTGTCGGCTAGCAACATGCAAAAAATGATTCAGGTAAGAAACTAAGCATTCAAAAGCTTCAGGGAAAGTGGGAATAAAGTTATGCGGAGTGACATTTGGAACACTGCTTTATAAATGGTTTCCATACCATGCTGCCACAGATTCTAGCACATATATGGCAGGAATGGAATGAAATCATTACTATAAAGGCAACTGCCACAACCATTACCTACGCGAAATTCATTGTCGTTGTTATTAAGTTGTCTCCTAATATTTACTCATATTTTTACGCCTGTCTTGTCAGTTCCTTGTTTTCTAAGTTTTAAACACACACCTAAGTTTAACCACACACACAAGCAGACATTTATATTATATATTGTATATATATATAAAGCATATATATATATATATATATATAAATATTAGATAATAATATATAATATATATATAGTATATATATATATATATATATGTGAAGAGAAAACGTTCCTGGCTATGACGTTCACTGTATGATAGGAAATCAAACTTAAAAAACATAACATTTATTCTAACGTTCGACAGGGGGCCGGTGTTTTTAAAAGGAAGACCGGCCCCCGTTCGAAATGTTAGCATAAATATATTTTTTGTTTTTCAAGTTTGATTATCTACTATGAAGAAATATATGTATATATATATATATATATATAATATATATATATATATATATATATATTGTGAAGAGAAAACGTTCCTGGCTATGACGTTCACTGTACGATACGGAAATCAAATTACAAACATAACATTAATTCTAACGTTCCCACAGGGGGTCGGTGTTTTTGAAAGGAAGGCCGGCCCCCGTTCGAAACGTTAGAATAATATGTTGTTATGTTTTTCAGTTTGACTTCTCTATCGTATATAGAAATATGTGTATATACATATATATTGTGAGGACTGATGGCGATGGGCGCCTGCCTTCGCGAAGAGGGAAGAAATAGTGTGGGACGGATTGAGTCAGCTGGGTGCATCGCTCGGAGGGACGAACTAGGGTGAAGGCCAATCCCCTCACAAGGGCGCATGTCTATGCATCACCTAAATCCCCAACATCTCACAGTGGCCTCGGCCACTTCTTCATTTTGTAGATTATCGTCATCATCGTGTGATCTGGTGTTCTTCGGCCCCGATCACCTAAATAAAAGGCTGCATCGAATTTTCGCCTTTCAAGTGGTGGAGTGTGCGACTGGATCCTTTGGGCTACCTCTCTGAGTGCACCCCTGGAGCCCCGTTCGGGTCGTCGCCCATAGCGGGAGGCCATGCCAATGACAGCGGAACCATCCAACGCTTAGGGTTCGGCCGTTCCACCGTGCTTCGTGGCCATCCGCCAGCGCGACCCTCCTTCTTTGCCGGGCTTCGTGGCGAGGATGTAGAGCAATGGCTGGATGATTACAACCGAGTTACCACGTTTATTCGCTGGGACGACAGCGCCAAGCTGGCAAATGTAAATTTCTATCTGGATAAAGTAGCCAAAACGTGGTTTTTAACGACAAAGCCTCGATCACCGACTGGGCTTATTTCACCGTACAGCTGCGGCGCAGTGTCGGCACTCCCACAGCTCGCTCCGACGGCGCAAAGAAGGCACTGGAGACCCGCGTGCAGCAGGCTCAGGAAACGTACACCGTGTATATCCAGAACGTCCTTGCCTGATGCCGCCGGGTTGACAAGGACATAACGAAAGCGGATCAGGTGCGTCACATCAATAAGGGCATCGGCCATTTCGCTTTCACGGCTTTTGCCCTTCCAAACCCATCCACCGTGGCTGATGTGAGAACAATTTGCCGGAGGCTGGATGAGATGCAGTCTATCCGCCTCCAGCAGGAGACCACTCTACCGCAATGCCTCGGAGATGATAATCTGCGGACTCTTATACGCGCTATTATCCGGGAAGAGCTCCGCGATTATGGTGCGGCTTGTGCCCCTGGTGTCCATTCCCGTCCACCTACGACCTGCCTGCGAGAGATCGTTAGAGAAGAACTTGCGGCAATGCCTGTTCCCTCTTCTCCTCCTGCTCCTGCTCCAGTAATGATGCCATCGTACTCGGACGTAGCGGCGCAACCACCCCTGACTCTGGCGCCGGTCATGTCTCCACATGCTGCTGGCTGCGTCGCAGCCGTTCCTCCTGCGCTGGGACCGCGCTCTCCCTACCGCATGTGGCGATCACCCCGCCAAGACGCACCTTTTGGTCGCCCGGTTCGCGATTACTGCGGCATCCGCGGCCATATCTCCCGCTTCTGCCGCCGGCGTCAACAAGACGAACGACGTGAATATGACACTTATGAGCGGGACAACACGCGTTTTAGTTATAGGTACCGCCAACGCGATTATTCACCGCCAACACGTCGTCCGTATTCTCCACCTGACTCGGCTGACCCTACTCGCAACTCTCGAAACCCGCGGCGCCGTTACCCATCACCATTCCGCCGGGCAGTGTCACCCCTTCGCCCCGTATTGCATGATCCCAACCACCCACCGGAAAACTAAGTCCTGCAGTTTTTCGGGGGAAAACTGCTTTACACGGAAAATTTGAAAATTCCCCGCAACGTCCATAGAACATGTTGTCAGTGGTCGTAGAAGGTACTAATGTCACTGCCCTCGTCGATACCGGAGCTGCTGTATCAGTTATAAACGAAGATATGTGTGCGCGTCTCCGAAAAGTTCGAACTCCGTACATCAGACCTTTATTGTGTCGGGCCAGCGACGATATAATTCAGCCATCTGGGACCTGCACTGCGCGTGTTTTTTATAGACGGTATTGGCATCACATTCAGTGTGCAGTATCTTTCCCTGCGCCCACGAACTTATTTTAGGGTGGGACTTTCTCAGCTCAGCGGTGCGGTAATATCGTGTCGTCGACCGGAAATACATGTTTCAGAGACGGGGTACTCCAGCGTTGAGGAGATCACGCCGCATCGCCTTGTGGCTAGTGTTGCTATTGTCATCGCCCCTGGTGAAGATAAAATTTTTCCGGTTCGTTCCGACATTATTCGTGAAGGGGACGTCCTTAGTAGTCAAATCGCAAGGTTTCTTCCTACTTGTCTGGTCCGCTTCTCACACGGGACGGCCCTACTAGCTGCAACCAATACCTCTTCCGAGGCAATCCTCCTTCCCGAAGGCGCCACTGTAGCGACTGTTGTGGACACGGCTGCTCTCTCTCTGTTGTCCCACTCTCCTGCCGAACATCAGGGTCCCGTCCTGGCAGTACAGTAGCGCCTCTCGACGCTCTTGAAGCCACAATCAGCTCCGATCTCTTACCAACGGAGAAGAACTCTCTACTCTATCTATTGAGCAAACACAAATCAGCCTTTGATTGCTATGCTACTTCGCTGGGAACTTCTTCAACAGCCACTCACCGAATCCACACAGATGGCAACAGCATTGCCCATTGTCGTCCCTACCGTGTGTCCTCTTCTCAACGTCAGGTTATCAGTGAACGAGTTAAGGACATGCTTAGCCGCGATATAATTCGCCCGTCTTCTAGCCGCTGGTCCTCTCCAGTCGTTTTGGTGCGCAAGAAAGATGAATCGGTGCGTTTTGCGTAGACTATCGTGCCCTCAACAAGATCACCCGCAAGGACGTCTATCCGATGCCCCGAATCGACGACGCGTTGGACTGTTTGCAAGGAGCGGAATATTTTTCCAGCCTTGACCTCCGGTCCGGTTATTGGCAGATTCCCATGCACTAATGAAGACAAAGAGAAGACAGCAGTTGCAACTCCGGATGGCCTGTATGAGTTTAACGTGATGCCCTTTGGCTTGTGTAACGCTCCTGCCACATTCGAGCGAATGATAGACAACGTGCTCCGTGATTTAAAATGGAAAACATGCTTGTGCTATCTGGACGATATCATCATTTTTTCTACGAGTTTTACAGAACATCTTAAGAGCCTCGACCAAGTCCTCGCATGCCTTGCAACGGCAGGTCTGCAGCTCAACCCGAAGAAATGTCATTTTGCTTGCAAAAGTATTTGTTTTGGGCCACGTTTTGGGCCACAAAGTTTTGGGCCACGTGGTCAACAAGGATGGTATTCATCCCGATCCGGACAAGATAGCTGCTGTACTTAACTTTCCCCGCCCTTTACATCAGAAAGCACTCCGGAGTTTTCTTGGACCGGCGTCATATTTTCGTGGTTTTGTTAGGGACCTCGCGACCATCGCCTTTCCCCTTAACAAGCTTTTAAAATGTGGCACCCTTTCAAGTGGTCTGACGAATGCGCAGAGGCATTTGAACGGCTCAAAGCCGCTCTCACTTCTGGACCGTTCCTCAGCCACTTCCGACGAGCAAAAACCCTGCATTCTTCATACAGACGCCTGTGGGCATGGAATTGGGGCTCTATTTTTGCAACGTACCCGATTACCAAAATCGAGAACGGGTGGCGCATATGCCAGTCGCTCACTGACGCCTGCTGAGAAAAACTATTCTATCACTGAGCAGGAGTGTCTTGCCGTTGTTTGGTCAATACAGAAATTTCGCCCTACCTAGAAGGCCGCCCTTTCAGTATTCGACGGATCACCATGCACTCTGCTGGTTGTCGTCCCTGAAGAACCTCTTCGGCCGTCTCGGCCGCTGGATTCTTCGCTTACAAGAGTATGACTTTACCATAACGTACAAGTCCGGAAAGAAACACCTAGACGCAGATGCCCTTTCACGCTGCCCATTGCCCCCATGTTCCGGAAGCGTGTCTTCGCTACGCGCACATCCCACCATAGAAGCCATCGACGCCGTGGACGTCCAGAGCCGCTCCGATTTTGTGGACCGTCAGCGCTCAGACACCTACTGCCGCACACTAATGGACCGCATCACCGGAACCTCACACCCTCCCAACAGTGGCTTCCGCCGCCAGCTGAGCCACTTTAAGCTGATCGATGGCGCATTATACCGGTCCACTCATCAACCATATGGTCCAAAATTGGTTCCCGTCGTGCCCCGATCACTTCGGTCGCAGATTTTGGCTGCTCAGAACGATGATGATACCACCGGTCACTTGGGCTTCCAGAAGACTTACGATCGTGTCCGCACGCGTTTCTTCTGGCCTGGCCTGTGTTCTGCTGTCGCTCGATACGTCGCTTCGTGTGTCCCTTGCCAGCAGCGAAAACGCTCTACGTTGCCCCCTGTTAGACCTCTGCAGCCGCTTGCCTGCCCTTAAGCCCCTTTTCATTAGTCGGAATTGATTTGTATGGACCCCTCCCTGCTACCTCCCGAGGGTACCGTTGGATTGTAACTGCCCTGGATCACTTAACGCGATATCCGGAAACGGCACCTGTCCGCACCGGATGCGCTTCAGAGATCGCAGACTTCTTTTTACAGGCGGTCCTTCTGCGTCATGGCGCCCCTCGCAACCTTTTAAGTGATCGGG
>JABSTR010001435.1:0-48272 GCA_013339765.2 Haemaphysalis longicornis | reverse complement strand
AAAGCCATTGTTCTAACACCGTCAACCACAATTCCAACTTTGTTTTTGAGCATGAGAACGGGCGAAGGTAATTCCATCGTAGACAGTCCCGTCGGAGGTATAGTAGACGTGGTTTGCCCAGCGACCTCACCTCCATTGGTCGCGCCATCTAGTTTCCCGGGGGCGGTGACTTACGCCAAGGCGAAGGTGGAACGTCGCTGGCGAAGGATAGGCGGTGTAACGCTGCGGTCGGAAGCCGGTGAATCGTGGCGTGGCCGTGATTGTGACGTGTCGGCGGTTGTCCCCCGGAAAATGAGCTCGTCGGCCAGTGGTCATCGTAGCGGGAATCCCCAGCCTCAGAGCGGTAGAACACGCGTGGGGGCTCGTACCTTGTTCCCTGGCGTCGACGACGGCAGTAGCGGGATATGTGGCCTGCCACGCCACATTTGTAACAAAGAGGCGGTTCGCGCTCACGGCCAGTGGTCTATTCGTCATACGCGTCATGGGAACGTGGAGGATAATAGGGTGGTTGGGGACGGCGACGAATTCTCGGGACCGTACCTGGCTGACTCGTGGTCACGAACACGTCGGAGAAACTTTCTCTCCCAGTGACGAAGTTTCGGTCATTGAAGCCGGCGTTGGAGGGCTGGAGAGTGTTAGCCTGCAGCTCTTGATGATGAAGTAGTCTTCACGTGTATGCCCGCGGTAGACATGTCTTGGTATGCCTGGTGTCGCGCCAGTTCTTCGCGCACGATGCGGCGGGATAGTGTCAGCCAAGTCAGCCGGAGGGTTATCGTCAACACTTGCGACGGTGGTGACGTTGGTCAAGCGGCCGAACTTGGGGGTAATGCGGCGGGTTTTCAATGCCTCAAAGGTACGACATTGCTGCATTACGTCCGCCGCGGACTCCAGTTTTTCCCGGCTTATCAGGAAATGGTAGACGTCTTCGGGTATTCCTTTTAAAAGATGGCCAACATTGTCTTCCTCCGACATCTGTGGGTTGATGATTCGATATAGCTTTAGTACTTCCTCGAAGTATGTGCTACACGTCTCACCGGGAACTTGAGCCCGCTGAAGCGTGTCTGCTTGCTTCTTCTTTTTTTGCGGCGGAGTCGCCGAAAAGGACTAATGTCTCTTCCACAAATCGGTCCCAAGTCGTAAGCTTCTCTTCCTGGTTTTCAAACCAGGTGAGCGCTGTTCCATTCAGGAGGAAAACAACGTTCGAGAGCTGAGCAGAGGCGTCCCAGCGGTTGTAGCGACTCACCCTCTTGAAGTGTGTCAGCCGCCACTCCTCAACGTCTTCTTCCTCTTTCCCCAGAAGCCTCGTGGTTCTCGTTGGGGATGCCAGCTGGCCATTGGCGCGTTTGCGGCTGGTGATTATCACGCGCGGAGGCATGGTACAGAGCGCTGGTGGCAGGCCGCAAGACGTTGGCTTCGGGCGCAAAACTTGTGGTTCCGTTGTGCGTACCAGCACATCTACCAATTGTCACGTCCGGGACAGGTTTATTTGCAGAACGTTGGCTCTTGAGGCGGAGGGAAAACTGGTGCGTCGATTGTCCAAACCGTCGAGAGGTCCCAGCCTCTTCTCTTCTTCTTCTCTTCTTCTTCTCTTCTCGAACGTACCCGTTCTTCTTCTTCTTAAGCTTGGAGGATGGAGTTACTAGATTACTTTAACTACATTCCACATGCATGACAATGTCTTTTTTAATTATGCGGATCTCACACCTCACAGGTATATTTCAAACCAGACCTGAATATTGTATTGTACGCGAGCAGTTTAGTACTGGGGGGAGAACTTTTAAGTTTATGCCTTAGCATGCCTAATTTCCTACGTGCGGATGAACAAATCTCTTCAATGTGGGAAGACCAAGTTAGTTTGCTAGTGATTGTTACGGCAAGATATTTGTAACTTTCTGTTAGTAAAATGGGGCTTCCTTTTATACTGTACGGGTAAATAAATGGCTCTTTTCTGTTAGTGATGCGCATGAACATAGTTTTATCAGGGTTTATATTCATTCTCCAGCGGTCACACCACATAGTCATGGCTTCGACAGATTGGTCAAGCATTATCTGGTCATTTAAGGAGGTAATTGCTCGGAATAAAAGACAATCATCAGCAAATAACCAGATTTCGACACGTCGTTTAGCACATGTTGTAATATCATTATTATAAATAAGAAAAAATTAGAGGCCCAAGGACACTTCCCTGGAGAACGCCGGAGTTAACAGGGAGAGGGTTAGAAAAAACAGCGTTTATGTCAACCAACTGCGTACGTGAACTTAAATCCGATGCAACCCATTTAACAATTGTAGAGGGAGAACCAATCAAATTAAGTTTGTGAATTAGTTTGATTGATTGTAGGGTTTAACGCGCCGACGTAACGCCGTGTGAGGCGCGCCGCGCTCCTAGTGGAGGGCTCCAGATTAAATTTGACCACCTGGGGATCTTTAACATGCGCCGAAATCTCGTACACACGGGCGTTTTTGCTTTTCGCCTCCATCAGAAAAGCGGCCGCCGAGGCCGGGAATCGAACCCGCGACCTCGTGGTGTGAATTAGTTTGGAGTGTGGTATAGCATCACCTGCCTTGCTGAAGTCAAAGAAAATTACACCGGTTTGGCCTGATTTATATAGAAGCGAGGAGAATGAATGGACACAAGAAATTGATTTGGTAGTTGTAGAAAGACCTTTACGGAAACCGTGTTGGAATGGCGATAGAACATTTTGCGTGTCTAAAAAATTGATCAAAGAATTGGAGTTGATGTGTTCCATCAGTTTACAACACGTGCTTGTAAGGGATATCGGTCTGTAATTGGTTATGAGGAGAATATTTCCTTTTTTATGTACTAGGATTTCTCGAGCGATAATCCAGTCTCCGGGTACAATGCCTTGTGATAAGGATAAGCGAAATATGATAACAAGAATCCGGGAAACAGATTCTGCGCAGCGGCCGCACCTTCAATGATGATGAGTGGGGCGAAGCGCAATGCTTATCGGTTAAAACCGGAAACATTCGCCCGCACATCATATAAAGACTCGACACGTTGTTGTAGGGCTGATTGTATATACACTTATATACACGGTGTTTATTATTTACATATCGATGCAATTATATACACTTATATACACGCAAGATGTAATAATTTACATATCGATGCCGCGGTGTTGGACCGGAGCACGTGCTGTACATGGCCATGAAAGTCATGCGTCACAACGTTTCCGAGAAGACTATAACGTTCTGCACCAACGCTACGACCAATGCATTCATGCGGCAGGATTTCGAAACGGGCGGACGAGCGTTCTTGGACAGCCTGCTCTGTCAAGACATGACCTTCACGAGGGGAATACCCAACACGGTCGCATATTGGCAAGCCCGACCTTACAGCTGTGGCCGAACGAGCAATCGAAGAAGCCGCGCTTGAAGCGCGAGTCGGCGCCACCAACCTCAGGTAGCGACCGCTTTCGGCGCTTGACCGATGCTTCCCGCTCCCGCTCCGATTCTGCAACGGAACAGCGGAGACGGAGGAGTACAGGTGCGTGCCGCGCCGATGATGATGATGATGCTTAGAGGCTTCCCTTTGTAACGGGGTGGCGTTGCACAGCGGCCTTGGCGCGCCGCCTTGAGCGGCGGCGCGATATCTAGTGGGCGACCTATGAACTATTCCAGCTGCGCCTCTAGCGGTCCCCTGGAGAACTAGTGGACACGAGGACGGCGCGACGAGGGGCTTGCCCCGAGCAAGAGGAGCTTCGCTTCTAATACTGTTCGTGTAGGTGAAATAATGGCGCGCTATTGATGTATTTCGAGATCTACGTATCCAAGGTTGGTTATTGAAATAAAGCCATGCGTCATTTTGGCAATTGTGGAAAGAAATAACGCTTTTCTGTGTTCCGTTTCAGATTTTCGTGTTCGGGTTTCATTTGTCAATGACGGTACGTTCCGATTCCAAGCAGCAGCTTCCGAACGGAATGTTTTGCAGTTGCAGAGCACAGAAGCCACCCTTTCGAACACATTTGGCAAGCTCCTTGAGTGGTTCAGTCCCTGCCGTTAGGCGTGGGAGAGGGGGAGGGAGAGAGGGGTCTTTAGCAAATAACCGAGGCATAGCTAATCTGGAGATGGGCAAGGTAGGTCAAGAATTCGTCCGAGGTGAAAACTGGTTTTTCAGAAAAATTTCAGGGGCAGCACGGTGAAGGCGTCCAGAATTAGATGGCTCGGATATTTGCTGTGGCTGGTTGCGTTGCCGGTGAAAAAACTCCAACATAAGCGCTTTCCTCCTTCGCCTCTCTCGTGTATGTTTTTCTGGCGTTGGTGGTGCCAGTAACCTACTGGAACGGGTCTGATCACCAATTTCAACGGAAAAATAAGCAAGCCTAATGGAACAGAGGCGCAGATGAAGTGCGGGGAAGGGGTGTCGGACAGGTGCTGGTGCGGCTTGGGGCGGGGGGGAAGGCAAGTGCCTCTTTTGCACCCCTCTGCCGAAGCCCATGGTCGGTGCATTGAGAACCGCGGGAGGTGCTCGGAGTATCTATCTCACTGGCAGCCGCGTGTTGCAGAAGGTTGCCCTGTGCGCCCATAGTGTGTCCCGGTGCCCATACGATGCTCATTGTGAAGCCTTCCGCTTGTACGTCGCGTATCGTTGTCAAGATGCGAGTCGCCGTGCTATTAGGGGAGAGTACGCGGTTCAACTCCCGAAGCGCGACGTTGGACTCCATCATTATTGTGAACTTCGTGGTTGAGGTGGAGAATGTGGAGGAATAATCGCAAATGTGCCGGACTGCTCCCAGTACGCTGGTTATTTTAAATTTTATCCATTTATATGTCTGCTTTACCTTAGGCCTTGTCGTCGACGGGGGTAAGGGGGGGTGGTGAGGGTACTGTTCTCTTGCTGTTTGGTGGCGCCTCCAAATTGGTCTACGGCGCGGAATGAAGATCCCAATGTCGCTCATATATACTAACAGGTGGCGGAAAATTCGCTGATTTAGAATCAACATTTAGGTGATCCCGCACAGCGGGCCCTCGTTCCTGAGAAGACTGTTCCACGTGATGCTGGAATCGCAGCTTGGTTTCCTTTAAATGAAATGAAGGTACGGAAACGGGGCACCTTGATACAGGATATCAACGCACGCCGAAGTTAGGAAAGATACTAATTGTACGAAGGAGGTGGCGCTTCAGATTGTGAAGGATGTTAACATGGGGTAGATGTAGGTTATACACCAGAAAGCCGTAGGTTCAGCGTCCATGTGCCACTGCACGAGCAAGCATAGTGCAAGCGTGTTGTTGCGCTCCCCCATATTTATTGGAGAACCGGGTGACCGGGGGACCGGGTGCAAAGTTGAGGGGGCTATGCCTTGTTTAGGACTATTGCAACTGCTAACCGTGGAGCCAAGGAAATGAATAAAGTCATTCATCATCATCCTGAGCAGCAGAAGCGTGGTTGTGTGCACTGCACGACGAAGGCCTCTCCGAAACTTTTCCAGCCACGTCTATCGAATGCTAACTGAGTCCATGCTTCCCCCCAAAGTTTTGTAGCTTAGCCCTCCCTCGTGTCCTTGGCCGCTTTTACAGTCTATTAGCAGCCACTGCGATCATTAAACGCATGGTCCACATGTTATCCCATGACGTGACAATCCGCGCGATGTGTCCGGACCATGCACATTTTTGTCGCTGAATTTGAGCTGGAATGTCCTCCATGCGGGGCTGTTCCCTAACCTACGCAGCGGTTTTCTTATTTTTATACGTGATACGCAGCACTCGTTTTTTTATAGCCAGTTGGGCCGATATAAGCTTCCTTTCCCGTCACTTAACGAGACCACAAGTTTGTCACCATGCGTCGTTACTGTGAGAACGCAACCCTTATACATGAGCTTTTCCTTCTACCAAAAGCAGCCCACACCAGGCTATTCTGCAGTAATTTTATTTTCATGATTGGGATCCCTACTTATCAGTTGCCCAAGCTAGACGTAATCGCTTACTGCTTCCAAGATTTTGTTGCCTACCTTTAATTCACGTCCCTTGGCATCCTTATTGAACGTAACATTTGATTTTTTTAATCCTGCTACCAAACTTTCCGAGCACAATTGCCAAATCATGCTGAGTAATTACGGACTCCTTTGAATGAACAAGGCAAGCTCCGCGTAGACTCCTGCATGTTTTCAAATGGCTTCTGATGTCGTCTCCAAGCCGCTTCTGAGGAGCGCAACGAAAGTGGCCGGATCCTGGTAACCAGTGTGTCATCTAAAATTGCCATGGCCTGTTGGTAATCGGACAACTTCTAAGGAAAGTCAAGTGCCTCTTTTGTGTACGTTGATATGGCCAAATGTAACAGCAGCTACGTGATGCAGTGATACCTTCCATCGCTGGTGTCTGTCACGCATGGGAACGATTTATTAATGGAATATTCGGTTGGCCGCTACGGACTTCTGGCTCGCAGTCGCCAGATGTCAAGGCGGCTCGCAATCAGAGCCCAAGAGGCAGCGTGCCAACCGAATGCATCGGCGATCTCGGAGCAGCGCTACTGTAACGCCACCGTTCAGCAGCGCAGCAAACAGCCGGGTAAACCCCCGGCCGGGCTGGAGCAGCGGCGGGCGCGCACTTTCGCTCGCTGCTCCTCCAGTCCGGCCGTGGTAAACCGCGGCGTTTTGTGTCACGTGACCTGTCCTCCCGGCCAGATGGCGCCACGCTCTAACTTCGAAGTCAGAGCGGTCCGGAGCGCTCCGAGTGAGAGGCTGACGCTCCGTTAGAGCCAACCGAAGGTAGTTCGAGAGCTTGAATTCTAGCTACCGAAAGTGCGGCCTCTTTTCAGAGCACTCCAGAGCGCTCGTAAACGCCCAACCGAATACGCCATAAGTTTTGCTGCCTCGAGCGCAAGAAGCTGCTTTTCGAACTCGCTCTTCGCTTCGAGCATCTGAGCTATCAATTCGAAAATTGGCTGCCTGCTATCTAGTACCGCCTCCGTCTGCGCAGTGCTATCAGAGTACAGTGTATGCGCATGTTGGTTTGGTGGTGAATGCGATCCGGCCATCGGGGCATGTAGAACTAGTAATCACCGTATTATTTGACCTGGCCGTGCTTGTCTCAAATTCATAACCTTGAACAGAATACAACTAGTGTGAGCGAAAAAAAAATGGCCCCAACTTTGCGTGCATAGAGGCAGTTTGAAAACTGCAATAAGCGTAAGCCTCGGCGGCGAATCACTCACAAGATTAGTTGTGTCGGCTCCCATCGATGGAACGCGTGCGTTGTTCGCTGTGAGCATCCTGCGTGAGGTAGATGGCCACTTCTGGGGATTGAAGGAAGTTCGCACAGTTGGCACGGCCCGTTTCTGGCGGGCCTCCTCCCACGACAGCACCTCTGACTAATGTTGGTGCATGAATTTGGTTAAACATCAAGACAAAACACAACCTATAGCGCCAATAGCCATCCTAAGCGGACGTAATGATCGCGTGGTGAGTCAGGGGTCGAAAAGAAAAACATTACAGTAAACCACGTTGGGCGCTATGAAGGAACCTCCTGCATGTGCGAAGTGTTTGTGAGCCTGACGCCTCCCTATGTAGTGGTGGATGGAGCTTCGTGAAGCTGCGAAAGTGCGGCTTTTTTCTCCGACCACCTTTTTTTCGCTGATATAGTTTATTTTTCGCCATATATAGGCGAAAAATAAACTTCTTTTATTGATTGATTGATTGATTGATTGATTGATTGATTGATTGATTGATTGATTGATTGATTGATTGATTGAAGTGACGCCGACACGTAAGAAACAGAAATCACCGCTTTATTCCGGCACAGAAAAACAAAAAATGACATGAGTAGAAACAACAGCAAGTAAAACGCACTTCACCGATTGTGCAGAAAAATAATACGGCGCTTCGCTCTATACACTAGCAAAGTCGGCCACGGCCGGGCTAGAGCGGCGGACGCCATCGCAAAGAATAGGCAGAGGAGGGTGAGACAGCGTCCGCTGTCACCCTTTGGAAGGGTGAGACAGCGGAACCTAGCCATCCTGATCTGCTAGCTCGGAGCTATACCACCGCACGACACAAGCGCAGACACCGAAACAATTCCGCGTCTGAGCTTCGTGATTCCCATTTATACCGATTGAAATGCCATATTTTCGCAAGTTTGAGACTTGCGAGAAAGCTGAGGGAACTCTCGTAATGGCTATTTATCAGAACCAGTTGCTCCTTTCGCCTTTTGCAATATCTCCTACGACACATCCGAAGTTGCATTTACCAATTTAGAAAACGGAGTCCTATTCTTGGCAAAAGCTAGGGTGCGCAAAAGGTAGCATTTCTATGTCGGTCTCATGTCTGTACGTGGTCTCTAAATTTTATTTTCCCCCCCTGCATACCTATTCTTGGCGCATCTTTGCCGTACAACTACTTAATTCCGTCAGTCCGGGTTACCCGGGAGGTGCTGTCAAACAAGTTATTGAAATCGTGCGAAGGAAGCGATCAATGGACGTCAAGCTGAACCAAAACAGGCCCAAAACAACCGTCGCTAAAGCAGATGACAAAGCTGACGGAATGGTTCCCGCCGTCGCACCCGCCGTCGCACCCGCCGCCGCACAGGGAGCCCTGGGTATTAGAGCGCATTCGCCGCGCCATTTACATGTGCTCCGTGAGTGAAAACCGCCCTCCCATCTTCAGCCGCATTAGAGGGTTTCGTGTCCCGCACGCTGCGAAGGAACCGTTGGCTGGTAGAGATAGAAAGCTTTGATTTAAGAGTGTCCCTGATTCCCCACAAAAGCGGCTTAAAGAAGAATGAAGGGTGAAGGCTTTGTAGTGGTGTCGGCTCGGGTTCTGAGGGGATACTGAGGGGTCACTGAAAACTGGTAGTTGGTCACGTGTGTGAGATATATTTGTGTACTGAATTCTGACTCCGAGACAGTTGGACCTTTTTGGAACATGACATGTCCATTATGACTTTTTCCTCGGAACTGACGGTTGTAGAACGATGTTTTTGATTGCGTTGCGCGGTCGATGCGGCTAGAGGGCGCCACACGGGGTTGCCGCGAAAGTGCAGATAGGCTTGCAGGTTGTTTTTAAGAGGGCGTTTACAAGAAACAGTTGCTGAAAACGGGGTAACGTCATTGTCGGCGACGAATAACAGCCTTACCCTCTTACTTGAGCTCGTTCGGGGATCTATGTTTCCACGGCGACGACCATTGCAATATGTGACCGCGGTCATTGGGACGAACTAGGGCTAACGGCGAAGCGCTTCTCTGAGGTGTCAAACCAACCAGGTGGGTTATCGCCTAGGAAAATGAAAAAAAAAAATATCCGTGTTCCTTTCGTTCCTTACACGTTCTTACGCGCTGGCACCGGCCTTCGTGGCCTTCACCGCCAAAAAAATGGCGCGGCACATGCGGGAAAGGTCGCATTAGCTCGAGCGACATCGGCGCTTTTTCCGTGTCGGGGGTAGCGGTCATAGCACAGCAGCGCGCCATTCTGATAAGTTGTTCATCACTACACAGTTGTGCAGTGCCGAATCGTTACATTACATGAATAGTTACTCCAATTGAGGACAAGCGGAAGCGTGAAACTCAAATTCAGTATACGCGGAAGCCTGGAAGGTGGTCGGAGGGCCATTCAACGGCCGCTGTTTAGTGCACGAAGATACATCTAGCGGTTGTCCTGTGTGCTGCTTCGAATGAGATGTCCGGGCGCGCTC
Organism: Haemaphysalis longicornis; assembly: GCA_013339765.2. Lineage (NCBI taxonomy): Eukaryota > Metazoa > Arthropoda > Arachnida > Ixodida > Ixodidae > Haemaphysalis > Haemaphysalis longicornis. Next base: position 38,627 of record JABSTR010001435.1, on the reverse strand, counting down.
ATTGAGAGTGCTACTTGCTTGGTCCGCGCGCGCTCATTGCAGTAGCAATTACCAATGTGCAAGGCTTTGTCCTCTGAGAAACCTTAACAGAACGTGCTGTTGGGCGAGTTGGTACATACTTAAATGGAAGGTTTAGCGCAAAAAGACGAGGACGGTGGCAAACGTGACAGGCGCTTTCACGTTTGTCACCTGACAGCGCCTGTCACGTTTGCCACCGTCCTCGTCTTTTTTGCGCTAAACCTTCCATTTAAATATGAGAAACCTTGTGATGCATTATTAATGGAAGTGCAATATTAACTGTTCCTCATTAAAATACCGAAAAAGTGCTTGTGATTCTCCTCAAGCGCGCCTTTAATGGCTCCAATTTTGATTTTCAGCACTACGTTCTTCAACTACGTAGGCTTCAGACGCATTCTGTTGCTGGGCGAATACGCATCGGAAGAGTTCCGGCAAGCGTTACTGGAACTAAACAATGTCACACACGGAGTTGGAAAAAGAGGAGCCCCTGGAGCAGCAGTGCATGGAGTTGGTAGATAAATTGATGGCACCCGTCACTGGAAATCTGTACGTGCAGCAGCTTTCACGCCTGAAGCTAAGACCGCGGTAACAACCATTCCTGCTCATATTACATTGTGCCCATGTTTTCTGAACAGCACGGTCCAATTTTTCTTTGGAATTATTTTTCTCGCGTGTATCCTGCTAAAATACTTGTGCTCTGTGCACTTCTCCTCTGCCGGTTTAAAAAATAGTTTGCGCGTTTACAAAATTCACTCTACCTATACCGAGCGCTTTCAGACGAAAACACAGGAGGAGAAGGATACGGACGGGACAGGCACTATACACCAACTTAATCTCTTTTTCTCTTGTAATAACAACAGAAAACACTTGAATCGTAAAATCACCGCAGCTAAAAAGCGCCTGGCTATACGCACGTCACTTTAAAGTCTACGATTGTTGATATAATCAAGTTTTTTCGACGCTTCTACTTCTACGTGGTCCACTTTTTGAGATGCTTCGAGTACACAATACCACCGAATCTGCAGTACTTCCAATGATTGCAATTAATTGCAATTATATTCCCAATGTTATCACTGCTTTGGTTAAAATTCCAGTTGCAGTTTATTGTATTATTTTCACACATGTACAAACGCCGAATGACAACTTCGCTTTTAACACTGCACTCAGCAATATCCTTCGGGGTGCAACAAAAGGGTCATGGTGCTAAATTTTTACAATTTTGCTACGTTTTCCTCCAGTTTTCTATGAAGAAAACAGCCGTTCGGTCTTGCTATTCGGCCACTAGCCAACGTTAAAAAAGTCAGCCAGTATAAATACCTGGGCTTAACGATAACGTATCAATTGTGTTCGAAATCTACACATTGCGAAGTTTTGTCCTCGGCTTTCCGTAAACCGTGTCTTTCAAACCATAAATTGAAAGACGATCCGTGCTTGTTAAAATATTAGCATATAACATTTTGATATGGTCAAATCTTAAATATGGTTGCATGGTTTCGGATACGTATAATAAATTTAACATGTATTTCCTGGACAATTTCTAAGACGAGCAGTGCGCTTTATTTACTCTAAGTTTAGTCGCGGTGAATCAGTTACAAAGCTAATGCAAAATAATGAAATCTAAACAATGCGATCCCGGCAACAGCTTCACATTTTAAAATTATTATTTTGTCTATTTAACAACACGCTTGCGTTAGATTATTCTTCTCACGTGACTAGTTTCGACCCTGCGAACTGGTCACTCTCATGCTGAATCTTTAGCCGATTATTTGGCTGGGTCTAATTTGTTCAAGTTTCTTCTTCCTCCGAACCATCGCAGAATGGAACTAGTTGCCCGCCTATTACTTACAGACGTCAGATATTTATGAACGTCAGATATTTCTGTTTAATTATTACTAGTTTATACCCTTTCCCCTGTCTGTCATTCGGACGTGTTAATTTGATTAGTTCTTTTTTTTCTTTCGCTCTGTTCTTACTGAGATGGATTTTTTACTCAAGCCGTGCTTGCATGTGTGGATTGTATGGTCGCTGTTTGCTCCTCTCCTGCTTGGGCCCTTGGCCTGCAGCACTCCACAAATAAATAAATAAATAAATAAATAAATAAATAAATAAATAATATCTTTCTGCAATTTTAGCAAGTAATTGACAGGCCGTAGTCACTAAAGCGAAAGTCGTAACATCATTCAAAAGAGGAAATAGCAGCAACAAAAATGTTTCAGGTGACCGCTAAATTTTTGGTCTTAAGATGTATGACGCGATAGCGTTACGTCGACTCTCCAAGAGCTTTGTAGAACGAAATTGGTACATTTATGGCCTATGCATCACGGGCACTGAAGGTAAGCGAACAGAGAAACACTAGCACAAAAGTTCTTTAATCGCCGTGGCCCAGGAGAGACTGAGGCCTTCTGTGCTTGTGGCGTAAGATGCGAGCCTGAAAGTTTGCGGCTGCAGGGTGTTAGTCAGTTTGAGCAAGGAGGTTTCAGTGTAAGTGTTTATTCAGTAAGGTATACGACGGCCCGACTGTTTTTTTCTATTTTATATTAAAAGAGAGAGAGGAAGAGTGAATGGGGTTTCGAAAAGGGGGTAAGCAGATAGTAGAAAGACCAGGGGTAGAACCTCAAAACTAAGGCCCCACATGCAGCACCTTGTTACCCTGCCCTCTCAATCAGCTCGTGCTGATGTTGAGGTAATGAGCTGTTCAAAGCCCCTCCCACATCTCGATATAAGTGTAATATTAAGTGTTTGAAGTGTTATGAAATAGGTGTTATGAAATTTCTCTCGGCATACTAATGAACATGACTCGGTATCGTAAAAGAAAAAGGATGTTTGAATGTGAATGTGAATGTTTTTTTTTTAGAGTAACGAAAAAATTACAAGGGAGTTGTTATCGAGTAAACGGCATAGTAAACACATAAAAAACGTCATTGAAGCGGTTTTCTTCTTCGGGGGATGCCGATAAGGCAAACGACAAAGCGACATCCCCCATCCTCTCTACCTCCTCCCTCCCCCTCCCCCACCTCCAAGTTTTCACAACATTCAACTCAGCCGCTACGTGACGAGTATACAATTTTCAAGCACACAAAACATAATACAGAAAACAAAGTCCATTTTGATACAAAGTTTAGGTAACACAAGTAAGGTAGATAGAATTTGTATTACTTAGGAATTGGCGTTTGCAAGTATAGACAAGATCACACAGTAGAAATACAGAGCGATATTCAACGGTAATATTCGGCTTATCTATATCATAAAGAGCTTGTTCATTGTAGCTCCAGCAAATACAAATCAACTTTCTTTTTGAAAGATTGTACAGAAAGAGAAGACTGCCTGTCATTTAGGGTTTTTTGTTCAAAAAAGTCCGGAATCATGTTGTTGTCTTTTGCGAAACATAGTTGTGGTGATTCTGTCTTTGTTGTAGATCGCATGCCGTAGATTGTATTCGTGGATTTTTCTATTGGTATTGTTTCCATGAAGGCATCTCAATTATTCTTGAACTGTTGATAAATGAACAACGCCATTTTTTCGTTAAGCGGTTTGAATAGTCAGTTGCTATGCTTGTGGAACAGTAAGGCAGCCTGGGTTCTTGGTGATTTATTTTCTATCAAGCGTACTACAATCTTTTGACGTACTGGTAGATTATCTAAATTTACTTTGCCAGTTGTCCCCACTCAAGCGAGCAATGAGTGAGGTGAAAGGGTATTAACGCTAATTACAGCTGCTTTATCAAAAACGTGGGCAGAGAGCTGTTCAGTTAATAGATGACATCAATAGAGCGTGACACAATGGTGCGTATTCTATTTATGTGAGCTGACCAACTTAAATTTTCATTGAGCGTGACACCAAGAAATTGGTGTGCAGTGACTTGTTCTATCGCCGTACCACGAAATGTGATAGAAATTTGTTGGCTTAAATCCTTATTCTTAGGTCCGAAAACGACAAACTTGGGCAGGCGACTTTAAATTCCGCCTTTTGCTATAGCCCCAGGGCAACCTCTTTTTGTTGCCGAAATAAAGAATTCAATTCAATTTATTTGTGTGCAATGAAAGCTGGTTTGCTTGTAGCCATATCGATCATTTTCAAGTCCAGACGTTTATTAGTGTCTGGAGTGGCAGCAAGATCACTGCTGCAAAGAATATGTTGTGTCATCGCGGCGTATAATGGTTACATCTGCCATGTTAAGGCAATATGCATGATGTCCTTTATGTATAACAAGAATAAGAGGTGGCCCAGAATGAATTACTGTGGTGCTCCAAAGTTGACTTTTCCTTGTTTGGATATTTCGTTCTCCATTTCTGTGTATTGAAAACAGTCCCATTGGTCGGTTTTTACTAGATTCTCTTTTTTGTATGTAGCTGAAACCTTGGCAATTTTTAGTTTGTCTGGAAAAACACCTGTACTCCTTATCAGCTTGCAAATGTGCGATAGCGGTCAGGCAAATAAATAGAGCTACTGCCTTTATAGGCTCAAACTATTATGTCATCTTCTCCGGAAGTTGTACTGGGTTATTTAGCTCTCTGTTATATATTACAGACCTGTGATTCGAAAACGGGAGATAGGTGTACGGAATTCAGTATACTCATTCTGATGTATGATTTAGGGTCAGTAGCAGCATTGGGGATGGAAGCTGCGCCTGATACCAAGAAGTGCTCATTAAATTTATCAGAAAACGCAGTTCCAATGAATGTTTGGACCATTCACCTCTAGCTCTGGAATTCCTCTGCTGTGGTATTTCGTCGTTAAGGTATTCAGGGCAGTCCAAATTTTTTATGGTCGTTAATTACGCTAGCAAATTATTTTCATAGTGTGCGCAACGCGCTTCGTAATATGCTAGCTTAATTTATTTCGACGTTTTTTTTAATTCTGTGAAGTGGTTGGGGTTCGTTGTTTTCACAAATAACGCAAATAGCCTGTCCCGTTCCCTGATCCTTCTCAGAAGTGTGGCGTCAATTAATGGTTTCCTAGCGTTTTTACATTTCTTAATTTGTACAACTGGAAATGCCACTTTGTAGACCAATTTAACTTTACAAGCTGCAGCCATCCCAGCCGTTCTGCATATTGAGTACGTCAAGCCAACCCATGTTTTCATATAATATGTAAAACAAAGCATTTTGTCTCAATTTATTAATCTGCGCACACAGTAGCCGCAGCTGTGCTGCTTTATGTCGTCCACAATGCGTTGCCAACATGTTAAATTCGGAAAGTGATCACTCAAGTTAAACGCCAGCTTCTAAATTATTGGTGGGGACCAGATCCCTGAAGCACAGATCCAGTAAGGTCCTGGATGAGGCGGTAATGCGTGTTGGGACGTTAATGATGTTTTAGCAGCCGCAGGAAAAGAAAAGTTCAAGGAGTTTTTGCTTGCAAGATTGAGAGGACAGCAAGTCTATATTTAGGTCACCAGTAATGACGATTGGGTTGTCGCCGAGGTGATTACAATAGTGTCCGCATATCTTCAAGAAATTGCAATATGATACCACGACAGCCACACGGAGGCTTGTAGATAACTGCGATCATTGAGCTGGCCGTACTTATTAACAGCGACTCGTAGTCGACGTTTAGAACTGCATATTCTGCAACTACATAAACTTTATATAATTTCGGACGTATGCTGCCTATGCCTCCTCCTTTCCCGCTACTTCTGCGCAGTGACGCGCCAGCTGACGCTCCGAACCCTCGAAAACCAGGTCTCGGAGAAGGGCCAGTATATGAAATTATGGCATATGGAATCAAGGAGCTCTTCGAGAGATTCCTTTTTAGTTAGTGAGGCTCTGCAGCATTTAATTGAACGAAAGAAGACCGGGCTATCATTGCGCACGCGCGAAAACCAAAAACAAACGCAAAACATAAATATCAACAACATGTGGGTGAGCATTTTCACACACCTCGTCGAGAATAACATCTCACAGTTGTGCAGAACAATCTACGTATCGCTGACACAGTCATTTCCCTTTTTCCTGACATGGTAAGCCTCGCGAATCTCTCTTGCTGGGCTATTCTTGCACCTACATAATATCTTAACTTGCTTGAAGAGTGGCTTATAGAGTGGCTTACACGTGCACACCGAACAATGAATAGGGAGATGTCCACTTGCGTGATTCTTAATTGAAAGTTCGTGTTCGCGCAACCTCACGTTCACAGGCCCGCCAGTCTGTCCGACGTAAACTTTGCCGCAGTAAAGGGGAATCTGATAGACTACTCCACACAGCAATCAACGTAGGAATTGTTGTGCTTCTTTCCGCACCCTTGCTGTGCCACCATGTGCCACTGTGAGGATTGGCCATCATTGTTGGAAAAAGTGGACCACGCGCTGGCGCACGAAGACGTGGAGGAGGAAGAAAAGGGCTGGAGGTGGAACGCGGTTCCGGCGGCAGCGGAGACTCGGAGCTGACGAGCGGGCAAGGACCGGGGCGGACCCGCAGTTCCTGTGATCCCGTTCGAGTAGTTCGAGGCGTGTGAGTCGGGGCCCGCCAACCCGTGTGGGACCCGCAGACGACCGGGGCGTGATCGTGCGACTGGCCGAGGCTCGGGATCACGGCCCAGGGCGGAACCAGCGCTGCACCCGCCACGTAGGACGTGGTGCATCTTCTTCCGTCTCGCTCGGGCAGAGCTGGCGACAGACGGCCAGCACTCGACCGTGACTCGGACTGGCGACGACCCGCCATCGACGTCGCCGAACACCCACCGTCGAGGCGCTGTGAGAACGTTTTTTTTTCTCTCGATTGAACGCTGGTTAGGGGTATCGGACTCGTGTGTTTTTGCTGTTGTGCTTCGCAATTGTACCGCTTTTCCGCTGTCTCGTTTTCTGGTGGCGCTGTTAATATACTTTCTTTTCTCTTACCCTCTCGAGTACCGTTCTTACGCGTCGTACACCCACAAGGCCAAACGAGTCCATCACAGCCACCATGTGCCACCATGTGCCCCTTGTTCCGAACCATGTGCCCCTTTCAATGCGCGAACACATCCCGCAAGCTTGACAGGGGCCGAAAACGCCACTTCCATGCCATATCTCTTCATGACCTTCTTAAGGTTATGGGACGTCTTGTGAACATAAGGCACAACTCCACGTTTTTTGTTGCATTCACTTCCATTGTCAATACTAGCGTTTTTCCTTCTTAACTTGTTTAATACTTGCCTGCGCTGCGGAAGATACGACTGATTGCGGGAAACCAGCTTGATTTAACCTTATAATCTGAGCTTCGAAGCTTTCTTGAGCTTTGTGGGGGCAGGATTTCTTTAAAGCCGACATGATGCATTGGGAAGCTATAGCACGCTTTGATAGTTTTTGAATGTGCTGAATCGTATGGCAACAATTCTTTTTCGGACCTTGGTTTACACCTCCAGCACACATGGTTGTCACAGAATGTTATAACTATATTTAAAAACTGAATTCGGTTATCTTTCGTGGGTCAAGGATAGCCCCTTTGCATGGCACCTAAAAGACTTAAAAACTCTGCAATGGCGTCGTCATAGGTATTGGTCGGTCGCTTTTTTAAAAGTACAAGGAAGTCGTCAACGTAACGAAAAACAGAAACAACCTGGTCGTCGAGCCCCCTCATTCAACGCTCTGTTCAATTTCTGAAAAAACAAAACACATGGCACAACAAAAGAGCAACACATGATCCTATGCAATACACCCTGTCTCTGCACATTAAGGGCCTCGTCAAAATTTACAACAGTAGGGGTGAGGTAAAACTCAAGCAATGCTAAAAACCTATCAACAGTTACCCCAGCTGAGTTCTGAAAAGCCACTTCTCCATGAGATTCGATAATGTCCGAACAACCTGAAGCAATGCATCGTGAGGGATAGAATAAAACAGGTCTTCTACTTCAATAGAAAAAGCATGGTCAGTAGCTTCGTTTGATTGTAAAAAACTAATAACGGTTTCCGTGTTTTTAGTTTCAAACGGGTCCTTATCGTCCGGGTGCTTCAAACAACTCTGCAGGAACCTGCTACCTTTGTTCCGCCAAGTACCTCTTTCACTCACAATAGTGCGGAAGGGAAAGTCTTCTTTGTGCGTCCTTCGCACTGAAGAACACTCTCAGGCAGTCTCCTTGCCTCTTGTGACTGAGGTAGCCAGTTTTTGAGTCTCATCTTTTTGCACATGGCCAGATGGCTGATCCAGATGGCGTTCGGCAACGTGACAACGCTCCGAACGCCAGCGTCGAACAGCGGATTCCTCGCTTCGAGAGCGAGAAGCCGCAAGACGTTCCCCACTACTCGATAAATAAAGAAGACATTTAATACGCTACTGCACGTGTCTTTACTCTAACAACCAATGAAAACGCTACTACTCCACGGCTTTGCATCCCCTCAGGGATTCACCTGGGAAGATAGTGTACTTTTTTTGAAAGATTTTCGCCTCCTACGTGTATATATTGGTTTCACAAGGTGAACCTTGCAAAAGTCTGGAAATGGTGTCACATATGTCTGGAAAGCGTTGTCATGTAGGGGGTGACGCGTGCTGTATTAATCAAGGGAGGCTCGATGATAAGATAATGTGGAAACATTGGGGGCGGCCTAGAATTCGGAGAGTCCAATCAGCAGCGAGGAAAAGGGGCGACAGGTTCGAGCCAAAAGCTGGCGACAGCGTACAGGAAGGCACCCAAACAGCGATGCATTCAGAACTCGCCCGCGGCAGATTTCAGTAAAAGCTCCGAACGTAATAGCTCACTACGTTGAGGCTGAAGTGTGTTGAAACAAGCGAAACGATAGACAGGCAAGATTACCCATGCCGACTGGTCAATTCTTTTCGAATAATGCTTAGTTTTAGCTAGTTAAAATCAAAGTAGCTAGGAAATAAACTTTTCGGTGAAATACAGCGCGAAGAATGAAATCTCTCCTCGACTTTTTCTCTACAAATATCGGCAGCATCGAAGTACGTCTTTCTAAAGTTTTTTAGATGCAACGCATCCCTTTAACTCGCCCTTGTCCCACGTCGTTTGTCGCGGCATGGTGTGCACCCCTCCCCATTCTCCTCGCCGCTGCAGCTGCACGCTCCGCCGCTCTCACCGCAGCGCCATCTGTGCGTCATCGCGGTCAGCGCGCAGCTTGCGCTCGGCTGCGCTCGCTCCCGTCGCCGTGCCAGCTGTGCGTTAGCGCGCAGCTTGCGCTCGGTTAAAAACTTACACCATCTTCCCGCGAGGGGAACCATGGGGTAGAATGCGACGCATCGGGGTATGAACATGCTGCGTAAATAGGATACACAACAAAAATCCACACGCTGACATCGCTAACATACGGAAACGCAACGTCAACACCCGATGCGTCGCAACACCCGATGCGTCGCATACCCCGTAGTTCCCCTCGCGGGAAGATGGTTGTAAATTTTTTGTCCTTCTGTTGCACCACAATTTGCAAATCGGAACGCGCGTTGCTCTTAAATTCCACAATTTAACAGTGGAGCTTCTCGATATATTCTTGAATTTGCAGATGGAAGACATAATAGACAGGCTTAAATACATTCTCAACGAAACGTTCGAGAATACCACTTGGATGGACAACAAAAGTACGCCCGCTGCGCAGCAAAAAGTACGTAAGAGCTTTGTTTCTCAGTTTCTTTACGTTCCAACGTTCACTGTGAAATATAGTTTGCAAGTTTCACGTGATGCTTAAATAGCGGAAAACTGTTCTCTGCGTCCAGCTTTACCTGCCGGCCACCTTTTTGCAGAATTATTTAGTTCTATGCACAGGCAGTGTGTTTCATCATCACCATTTATTGTACACTTCCGGGTCCCTTGCGGGGTATTACATAAGGGGTGGGGACAAAACAATAGTACCCACATAACAGGAATACAGACAGTTCTGCAGGCAATTGTAACATACATACGTGTAGAGAAACTAAAGGCGTATAGACATGAAAATTTTTGCGTAGTTAAGATCACTGCAGTTGACAACCTTTAAAAAATAAAATAAAAAGTAATAAAGGAGGGGGAAAGACGAAGGAGAGGGAGGGGAAGCACGAGAAATTTTAAAGACGTTCTCAGTTTCTAGTTCACCGCACAAAACAAAGAAGGCAATGAAGAACATGAACTCACTGAGGGCATCAACCGTCGGACCTTTGTAACGCGTGCCAGTGCCCTACGAACCAGGAGGCAGCAGGGCGCTGACCTGCCGGCCTTCGTACTCACACGGTCACAATGCTTTGGCGTCGATGGGTCATCTAATCACCTTGCCCTAAGAGGCCGTGCTACGATTGGTAAAGCATTCGCAGTGGTGTGTCCCACTGACCTTGCGCTTATGCCCCCAAAATCTCCCCGAAAGGACAAAGCAGTGCAAGAACGACGTCCGCAGATAGAACAAAGAACGCAACCCCGTCTCCCGTAAAATACGTGGCGGTAGACTAAGAAGCTGACCTCGCAGAACTGCCGCTTTCGAAACAAAGACGTACTGGAGGAAGCGTGTTTACTTTTAGTCAAGGTATCTTCTACAGAGAACCCCACGGAGCCACTCTCCCGTCTGTGTAAACATACGAGCTGCGTTCCGCAGAGAAGGGTTTTCGTGGAAAGCAGCAGCGGCGAAAGGTTGTAAGGCGACGCTGAAATGTCAGCCGTGTCATCTCCGAAGAAGAAACTGAGCCGGCTTCCAAACGTCCGGTCTCCAGTTTTTGCTATATTGGGTAGGGTTTTAATTATATATATATCAGACATGTAAAGAAACAACGAGAAGTAAAAACAATTGAAAGGACACTAAAGCTGAAATAACTCGAAATAACTACTAATAAAACTAACATAAAAAATTAAAATACTACACTAAATAAACATTTCGCGTAGGCAGGGTAATTTACTATATCGGAGTTTAGTAACTCGCTGAATTTCGAAGGGTTTTGCGCTGCAAACCACGGATTCTGGGAGGGAGTTCCAGTGACTGAAGGAAAGGTTTGTTGAAAGCATTAGTGGAAGCGTGAAGTTTTTGAATTCTCCCAGAATTGAAGAGGCGATGTGATGAGCGCACGGGTGGAATTAAACGCGTAGAACGAAGGTCAGGGAAGTTGTATTGGAGTTTATGGAATAGGTATAGCAGTGAAATTTGCTAGCGACTTGGTGCTAAGAGGGGCAGCCCGATAGATGCTTTAAGTTGGGAACGCTCATAGTTTTGTGATATTTGGAAGCGATGAAATGGGTAGCGCGGGTTTGAACAGCTTCTAATATATAAACCAGGTGTGCTTGGTGCGGGTTCCAAATGGAGGAGGCATATTCCAACTTGGCACGTATGGAAATTTTATATGCTATTTTACAGATCGATGGAGGGGACAGGCATAACAATCTTCTAAGGGTGTTCAGAGACTCGAGGCATCGGCTGTTAGTTTTAGAACATGATTCGTCCACTTTAGCTTGTAGTGATGGTAACACCAAGGTACGGTAGCTATCGACCACAGATAGATTAGCAGTGCCTAAAGAGTATGGGAATTAGTTAGGGAGCGCTTCCGGTTAACATGCATGAACCTACATTTCCTAACATGCCGATTCCCCATTCATGAAAATGGACGTGGAGTTTCAATAGACACCCTATTGTGTTTCTATAGAGTCAATAAAAAGTCAAATAAAACTCATTACCTATAGCCTGCGCTCGTAAAAAAGTCAGCAAACATTGTATTGCAAAAAACTCAACCAAAATTTTATTGCCTTCAAGAAATTGAGTTTTAATACACTTCATATTGCGTTTCTACAGAGTGAACCAAATCTCCCATCTTAAACAACTCCGGCCAATATAAAATCAGTTAACGTTTCATTGAAAAATTCACCATGAATTTTATTGTCCTCACTATATTGAGATTTAACAAACTCTGTATTTCATTTCTATACGTCGATAGAACACCTAATATGCGGACGGTGGTGATTAGACAGGCAATAAACTTTTTATAACGAACATCCAGCAACCATCTATTGCCTTCAGTATGATGAGTTTCAATAGACTCTGTATTGCGCTTCTACAGCCCACCCACGGAGATCCGGTAGGCTTATCGGTGCATATATATAGGGTGCTATTTCGCCGCCTGCCCGCCCCATCAACCGATGTCGCGCGTTGGACGTCCCATCACTTCGTCTAGGGAGCACTTGGGAGTGATGGCGCCTGGGATGGCGGACATAACCGCCGGGCAGTTCGAGTCCCTACAAAGCTCCTTTGTTAAACCTTGCCAGAAAACCTGACTCACAGTCAACAGGATATTACGACTATACTCAATAAGAGTTTTATAGAAAGCTTATAGAGGTAAAATCAACAAAAACAAATCAGAGATTCTGGTCAGACTTCGCTCATATTCAACAAGTTGTAATGACTGGACAAAAATTTTGTAGAAATCCAATTGAGATAAATTTAATAGAAACCCGTCAGAAACTGCATTAAAGCTGACTCATACGCGACAGGTTGTTACGACCATACTGAATAACAATTTATAAGAAAGCTAATCCAGGCAATTTAATTAATGACTCATAAAAAAAGCTATTCAAACTTTATTCACACGCAAAAGGATGTACAGCTATACTCAATAGAAATTTTAAAATATTAATGCCACAAATTAATTACAAATCCGTCACAAACTGTATTCAACCTGACTACCCACGCAACAGGTGGTTGCGGCTGTACTCAGTAAGAATTGCATAGAAAACCTATTGAAGAAACTCATAATTAAAACGCGGAGGCCAATTTGTAATGGAAACTCAATAGAAATATTCCGTAGAATGTTGACAAAATGTTTATAGGATTTTTTGAGCAATCTCTATAACAAATTGAATATATCTTGGTAAACATTTTTATGGGGGCATCACCTAGCGTGAGCACCATTTGCCCATTCTTGTTAAGTAGTTTTGTAGAACGGATTGGTCGTCGCTGGCTGTGACACGATGGTAAACACACAATCATCGGCCGAAAAGACAAATTGAAGAGGAAATTCCAGTAGGGAGGTCGTTTACAAATATAAGGAAGAGATGTGGATCGAGTGTGGATCCCCGAGAACACCGGATATTACTTCGGTAGTTTTTGAGCAGCAATCTCCAACACTAGAGCGCCGAACGCAATCTGTTAGTTGATCCATGACAGGAGAAGCGGAGCGAGGTGAGAGACATGAGTTTTTACACCACCCTTCGTTAAAACCCACCCTTGAGCAATGAGAGACCGCGTTAACCGAATCATCGCTGGAGCATCGCCCCCGTCACTAGAGCCCTGGATGCAGCTCGGGCTGACGGCCTCCAGGACTGAAGACGCTCAACTCGCATCCACACCATGAACTTTCGTAAAAAAAATGTTTAATACTACTACTACTTTTTATTAATACTACATATTTGATTCCACTTGTTGAAAAAAATGGTTTGTATATTGTCTTTCCTATGGCAATATTGGAGCAATTGCATATTTATACCATTACCGCTTTCGCTAAGTAGGGCAATGCCTTTGATTTGATTATTATGTCTTGCTTTTATTTCTATTTTGTGTGTGTGTGTCTTTATAAAGACAATATTCTTTCTTCGGCTACTTAAACCAAGAAATTTGGTCTGTCTGTCGGTGACTCGATTCAGCCACCCAGCCAAAGTAAAAGGCACACTGCGCCAATGGTAATATATACTCGCACCCAAATTTAAAAGTATAAGCCAGATGTATATGTTCATGCTTGTCAACTTGGTTGAACACGAACAAGAGATTACGCAAATATAAGACAGTGGATTAGTACACAAGGGATATATACAGTGCGTTTTTATGAAAAAATTCATGGATGCTTGGTTTTCGATAGCAATGATATTCTACATCTGCAGAAAACCGCCACCGGCTGTTGCCCGCGTTACATCCTGGCGACATATATAAAATCACGCGGCAACAGCACGAACGGTCCACTAGCTAGGTTCCATGTTTCTGCTTGGAACGCACGTGGAGTACGGCAACGCGGTCCATTAACCTTGTAGTCGGCCGCCTCCAGCCGACCTTGTAGTCGACCGTACTCCAGCGCTGGCATCGAGGAACCCGGCCTGTAACAGTGGAACGCGGTTAATTTCAAATCGCCTTGAGCAAACCTTTAGTGTGTTTACCTTGGTATGAGCGCGACGGAACAGGAACAGCATGAAAGGTGAGCGGGAAAGCAAAGGGGGCATTTCCTGGGGAAATTTCTACAAAGACTATCGTCTTTTGACGACATTTGCAACTCAAGGAGCGGATACGCGGCCAATTTTTCCTCGGTTACTCCACAAGATCTGTAATGCAATATTGTCACGGAGCCAACGACGACGCAGCTGTCTTGAAGAAAACTAGTTTATTGGAGTGAACTTGCGCTCCCTAACAGCTCGAAAAATACACAGGCGGCGAAACAGCAGTCAACAAAGTGAGTGCGTAGATGGCGTCGGCGATAGGAATGGCGCGGCATCTGCTCAGCGGGAATTTATCACTTGGTTTCTGAAATAGTCGCATTGTAGCCATAGCACTTTAAATCAACGAAGATTATTCTAGGCTGTCTACGTTCGTTCGGAACGTGATAACCAGGCACTCTTTTTCGGAGGCACAGTAGTTTTTCTCCTCCTTCGACAGACCACGGCTTGCATAGGCGATTACTTTTTCGCAACCGCTTTGCTTTTGGACGAGGACGGCACCCAAACCTATATCGCTGGCGCCGTGTGCATTTCCGTTTCGGGCGTTTTCGTCGAAATTAGCGAGCACGGGCGGGTGTTTGCCGGAGTTCCCTGCGCTTTATAGAATGTTTAAAGCAAGTGTTTTTACCTCTACCACTCAAGGGCTCTTTCGCTACCGTTTGGTGTCAACAGAAAACTCCAGCTAACACATAAAATAATTTACTGGCACCGCTAGGAATCGAACCTGAAACTAATAGAGTAACAAAGCCAGAGCCCGTTGTCTTACCGATTTAGCTACGAGCCCACGCTAACACGAGGAAGACAAGTGGTTCTCTCACCAAGCGCATCTACGGGTGAAACCCTGCATTCTCACTGAATGCCACGCGATAGGAATTAATGGAAGCTTACACCAACCCATGGCATCTAACTTCTCGTACGCCAATGTGCTGAAGCCTGTGGCTTCCAGTATTCACGTAAAATATACCAGATCCATGTTGTCCGCCCTCAAGCCAAACGACACCTCAAGTAGCACATTCAAATACTCCGTGATGGCCAGGCCTTCACTCCAAGCCCCAGCAGCAAGATCCTGGGCCAACATCTTCAGGCCAAACCCCTTGCAGCTCCTTCAACAAAGCATCAATAAAATCATACACAGGATAAGGCCAGTTGCCACCAAGAAGCGAGGCTTCAAGGAATTCGATACCTTTCGATTAGTTAAGCTTTTGTCCTCTCGAAATTACTTACGTCAACCCCCTGTCTCCTTCTCGGCAAGGAGGACATAAAGATGCTTTATATTGTTACAAGACGACGACGAGCATTGGAACAAGGAAGAAGAAGTAGGGCAGGCGCGCAGCCAGCGCCGGTTCGGTCTCATGGCCGAAACCTTGTAAATAGTGGGAATACATTGTTCGCCCATCTCATGGTTCACGTCCTTTGAACTAACACCACGTAACATGTTTGGTGGAGTGTGCGGGGCGATCACCTTCATCCTGGCCCACAGCATCTCGCCCTCTTGACTCCTGAAGCGATCTTCTCCAGGCTCTTCGAACACGTCGGCATGCCCCAGCCCCGGTGAGCCATCACGGCATCTGTTCCCCAGCCCGAGCCCCAAGCCTATGACGAGCCGAAATCAGCCGAGACGGGAGAAGCCGCGACCAGACAAGTCTACGATGCCGTCCCCTTGCCCCGCTCGCCGGCGCGTGTTCTCAAGGGCTTTGGTCATTGCTTCATGACGTCGGCGGGCATGGGTTATTCTGGGGCCAGTGTTCCCCAAGCTCTTCATCCTCACCGTGGTGGCAACGACGTATTCACTGTGTATTATAATTTCATCGTTCGTACTCACTACATTCGCTCATCTACTAAGACCCTCGACCGGGATGGTCTCCCTCGACGGCGGGATAATGTTACAAGACGACGACGAGGATTGGAACAAGAAGAAGAAGTAGGGCAGGCGCGCAGCCAGCGCCGGTTCGGTCTCATGGCCGACATCTTGCAAATAGTAAGAATAAATTGTACGCCCATCTCATGGTTCACGTCCTTTGTCCTAACACCACGTAACAATATGATGATTAGAAATGCGGTTACGCATGACATTGGTTTTCCCATGAGTGCGTCCACAGAGAGGCTGCTTAGCACGGGGCTCTACAACACGGTGGAAGAACTGATAGAGGGCCATCTTTCTGTCCAGAAGCTCCGAATGAGCGTAACTGCGGCGGGTCGCCGCATCCTTCACCACATTGGCTGGACAGCACAGAATGTCACTCCGCTTGATGTACTCCTCGAGTATCGGCGACAAGAACTAAAGATGCTCCCTTTGCTTAGAAATATGAACCCCTCACACGACGAGAGTCACAACAACCACGGACTCAAGCGCACAACTCCATCCTCGGTGGGGACCATGCAGTTATCTACACAGACGCCACCCAACACCGAGGGCAGCAGTACGCCATGATCGTGGCTACCTCCAGAACCAACCTCCTTGCTTGTGCCTAATTCAAGCCCGAAGACATGACGGCAGCAGAAGTGGCAGCCATCGTCTTGGCTCTCACTCAACCAGGGGTTCGCAAGGTGGTCACTGATTCCCAACAAACCTAACTGGAATTACCAGTCGGGTTCGGTGTCCAGACCTGCACTGCGTGTGGTGAAAAACCGGTCCTTAGATGGTTCCATTCAGGTCATCTGGACACACGCTCACGCTTCCATAGAGGGCAACGAATACGCCCACCAAACCTGCCCTTTTACCCCCCGTGCTATGCAGCAGTACGATGACAGTCACCCTCTTGTGTCGTTAAGGGACATAACCTATCATTATCGCCTCCTGAGATAAACCCTACCTTCGCCCTTTCCCTGACCTTTCCATAGAACAACAAACTACCCTTCGGCTTGTGTAATCCGGCTCCTTCGCACATCCGACGCGTCTTCACATAATGCACCCGATTCGCTACGATGCAGAATGTAAATTTTCCTTAGAAGTAGGAACCACTCTGCCACATAATCGGGGGTGTGCGACTTTAGCACTGAGCACCCTCCTCTCTTTCTGTCAACTACCGAACAGCAATGGGATATGCTGCTGTCCAGGCCCCTCTCTGCCTACCCAGCTTCAGCTGGTGGACAGAGCACCGGCGGCGCGGACTGAATATGGGCTACAGTGAAGAAGGAACCACTCCCTTGGGCCGCAACTCTGGGCCGTTTAGACATCCGAATAGAAGTAATACCTTCTCCTAGTACGCCGTTTCTGCATCCTATCTCGTCGCCTCCGTCCATGACGGCATAGACGGAGAAGTGAGATCATCTAACACCGGGATTTAGCTTTATTATTATTAAAAAAGAGTTTTTACTGATGTGCTACACCAACAGAAAGTCAATCAACCACCATTGATGCATCATGCAAACATTTTCACCTTACCAGGAATATCTCTTTGAAGTATTAGAGGGTGTGGTTAAGTGCATTTTACTTCTCTCTGGTTTGACTATTTGTAGAGCGATGCGCGTGCAGTCAAGTGACGTCGAATAGGTAATCGTTTGGGTGCCGTTTAAGCTTTGCTTTCAAACTACATTCACAGAGTTGGATTAGAGCTATTTTTTTTCTTGGGCGTTGTCCCAGGCAAAAGGGGTGCAATCTTTTGTCAGGCGCGTGAGTGGCTCTGCAAGGCGTGCGAAGCTTGACACGAAGCGCCGGTAGTATGCGCATAGTCAGAGAAATCTTCGTTCGCTCTTTTTCTCTCGGTGTTGGGAAGTTCGCTATGGCTGATGTTTTCGCCGGGTCAGTCAGGACTCACGCGGCGTTGACGACGTGACCCAAAAACTTGAGTTCCTCGTAAGCGAAGCGGCACTTTTCCGGCTTCAGCGTTAACCCCGATGAGAGAATAGCCTCGAGTACAGACTCCAACCTTGCAAGGTGTTCATCGAAAGTCCGGGCGAATACCACAATTTTGTCGAGGTATACGAAGCAGGTGTGCCACTTGAGCTCAGCTAGCACAGTGTCCATGAACCTTTGAAACGTTGCGGGTTGCCGTGCACAGCCCAAACGGCAATCACCTTGAACTCCTAGAGACCGTCCTAGGTTTATAAAATGGAGTCTCTTATCGGTCTCTCTTCTCCACTTCAATTTGCCAGTAGCCGGTCTTCAGATCCAACGATGAGAAGTGCTTTCGCGAGGCAGAGTGGTCGAGGGCGTCGTCGATTCGTGGCAGCGGGTTCAATCTCAGGCAGGGGGTTCAATTCGTGTTCCATCTCAGGTAGTCAACGCAGAACCTTAAAGTGCCGCCCTTTTTTCATCACGAGTACGACCGCCGCAGCCCACGGACTTTCGATGGCTGTATTATGTCGCCGCTGGAGCATGTCGCCTACTTGAGTCCGGATGGCTTCGCGCTCGTGTGGAGACACGGTACGGTGACTGTCGGGTAGGTCGGGCTCCATCTTCGGTTATTATCTGGTGGTTCGCCAGAGGTGTCTGACTTTGAGTTCGACGACAACCACTCTCTGTGACGATGAGCAAAGCCAATAACTTGTTCCTTTCTTCTTGCGATAGCGCCGGATTCACGTCGAAAGGATGTGGAAGCTTGAAGGTATCTTCGCGTGCGCGTTTCAAGTCGGCAACTGCTATCACGTCACTTGCTTGTTGAGTTTCTTCCAGGAACGACAATTGCAGCTCAATGCTGGTACTCCTCGGTGAACTTAGTGACCAAAACGTTGGATTGGCGTGCTTAAACCGCGCAATGCCTCTTGCGACAGAGACACCGCGGCCGAGAAGCATCCTTTGATCACTCCCTACGAGAGCTTCAACGTCAGGAGCAGCATCTTCACAGCAGACGGTGCTCATCAAGCTTGCGCGGGATGGCAGGGTGACGTGATCGTCGGCAAACCTTGCAGCGGTGTTCGGCTGTGGTGTCGTGGAGTGATCAGAGGCAAAAGGTATTGAATTGGTCTGCAGATCAATTATTGCAACCGTTGTCCGTAAAAATGTCCATTCCGAGAATTATGTAGCGGGAGCAGTTTAGGCAAAATGACGAATGCAGCAGGTTACGTGGCGCCGTCTATGGTGACGCCTGATGTGCACGTTCCACTTGGTGTTACGAGATGGTCTTCTGCTGTGCGTATGTGCGACGGTCCATTTGGTCGTAACCTTCTTGAGATTAGGCGCGAATGATCCGCTCATTACTGAGTAGTCGGCTTCAGTGTCTATAAGGGCGACTACATCAAAGCCGTCGATGAACACCTTGACGTCGGACGCCGCCTTCCTCGAGTTCCGGGTGCGTCGGGGCGTCGCATCTCGGCTTGTGCGTGTTGGCAGTAATGCACTTTGCGGTCATCGATGTCATCGTGTTCTCAGCGGAAGTCTCGGCCATGCCGGGTACGCGTTGCGCCGTGTAGCTGTTGTGGTGTTCGTCAGTCTCTTCAGGGTTAAGTCAGGTCGTCGGGATGAGGGCATGTCTTGAATCACGGTTTTTGGAGCGTGCTTGCGTCGTTGGAGGGTTTCCGGTTTTTCGCCATAGGGTAACTTCACCTCTAGAAGTTGCTGCTTTTAGTTTCCCCGCGTGCGCGGGGGACCTTCCACGTGCGAAGTCAGCACTGCTACGGCGGTTCGGCGATTGGTACGAGTAGGGCGATGGCGAGCGGTTGAAACGCGCTGGGTCATGGCTTGTTTCAGAGAGATACTTGTTGATCCCACGTGGTCGTTGGCCAGGGACAGGGCGACGTGCGTCGACAGAGAATCCTCTCAAAACCTAGCCTCTTGTAATGGGCAGTGGCGCTAGATGTCGTCGACCACTCCGAAGTGGTAACACACCCCGGGCGATTATCGGGCGTTCGCCACACCTCGGTCTTCCTTGGCGCCTGGTTTCGGGTTACAGGTGGTCGGGCGGGCGGACATTGGGCGGCGGTACGGCGGCGCCTCTTGACGACGTGTGCGAACAGGGCGGGGTCGACGAACAGCCCGCGCAGTAGGTCATAGCCTCTGGCTCGCGGGGTGCTTCGGACGGCATAGAAGTTCCCAAAGCCTGCTGTACTTCTTCCCGGAATCACGTCAGTCAGGGAAGCGACTTGAGGTTGTAGCGTCGTCGTCGGGAAACGTTCCGCAGCTCCTCCGTCACCACTGCAAGGATGGTATGGCGTTAGTGAGTCGGATTTAATAGCGCCGGCACAAATCGTCTCCGAAAACCAGCGCCTTGATTGGGCGGTCGTACTGCCTCGTTCGGATTTCGAGCGCCTTCTCCATCGCGGCGGCCTGCGGCGTGAATTCGGGACACGGTCTTTGGGGGTTACAAACAAGGCACGCGAAGAGGTCTTGCTTCACCCCTCGCATCAGAAACCGTAGTTTCTATTCTTTCGTTATTTCCGGGTCCGCATGGGGAAAAGTTGCTTCATCTCCTCGACCAATATCATGACCCCTTCGTTGGGGTGCTGCGTTCGAGTTCCCCAGCAAAAGCGCTGCGCGTTCTTTTCTGACAACGGTAGTAAAGGTCTTAAGGAAGTCGGTTTGCAAGTGAGCCAGTTGGTCAAAGAGCTCTCGTGGTTCTAGAACCAAGTGCTAGCTCAATCTTCTAAGCAAAAGAAAACATTCCGGCAACGTTTCTGCGTCGTCCCACCTGGTGAAGATCCGGACGCGCTCCAGTTTCTCCAACCATTTCTTTGGATCTTCGGCGAGGGCTCCTCGGAATGATGGCGGTTCCCGTGGCTGCTGCAGGACGATTGGTGATGTTGCTTCTTGCACCATGGTGGTGGTTGCAGCGGTCGTTCTTTTGGTCCGTCTGGCAGGCGACCAAACTCGGGCGGGAGGCCTTGCAGTCGGCGGATGGCTCTAGTTGGACTGGCTTGGTGGCTTCCAGAGGTTGTTGGTAGCATAAAGGGTGCGTACCGCGCACCTATACCAGAAGTCACGTAGCCAAAGACGACGCAGCTGTCTTGGAGAAAAAACAAGTTTATTGGAGCGAACTTGTGCTCCCCTAACAACTCAAAATATACACAGGCTAGCGAAGCTGCAGTCAACAAAGTGACGTACGTACACTGGTGTAGGCGATTCGAATGCAGCGGCATCTGCTCAGCGGGAATTTATCACTCAGCGCGGGGTTTCTCGAATAGTCTAATTGTATCTAGAACGCTGCAGATCAATGAAGAGAATTCTAGGCTGTTCACGTTGGTTCGGAACGCTCTCCCTATCAGAAGAGATAACACATACGGCACAGAAATAAAGGAACACGCGCCTTCCTTGGCACAGAGACAACAGCGATAACACAGGCCGGCGGAGCCGGGCGGATACACCAAAACACAAATAAACAAACCCAATGCATGGTTCGCGGCAATATTACCGCATACGGTCTTGATCTCTGCGGTTGTCGGAAACCGGGCAGCGGCCTCGTCAAGCCCCTTGTAACAGTGGCTTTCTGAGGTGGGGGGAGGAGGCTTTTTGGGGTTGTGGGGCTGTGGGGTTTAGGGTTGTGCGTTTGGAGGTTGTCCCTTTTGTAAAATAAGAAAATAAATTATTCGATTTGATTAGTCTGCCGCTTTTCTGTCCGTCTGTCGGTCTGTTTAGCCGCGCGGCTAAAAGTACAAGGAATAGTTGGACAAGCTCACCTAGGCAAACTCGTTCTAAACTACTAAATCTGGCAGAATTCGCCGGACTTGTCAACCTTGTTCAGCAACAAAAAAAGTTTGGACATCTGAGGCACCGGATAAGCACAAAACTGACACTAGCAGTGTTATTTTGTCTGAAAATTCAACTGAGGTTTTGCGCTAGCCAATAGAAAATGTGGTACCAACAATTAATGTGCCGAGCAATACAATAATTGCTGGAACTCGAGCCTACACGACATGACGACACTCTAATCACAACAGTAGCAAAAGGTGGCGACCGATGGCAAGTTCGTTTTGCAACCAACGGGCGGTGTGCACGCGTTTCCTATCTCGCTGTTGATGGGTGCATGGCTTGCGACCTTGAACCTTTCATCTGAAGATGTCCGCATGGCGTTTTCTTCGGCAGGACAGGACGTATATGCGCAGCTGTGCTTTTTTTAGTTGTATTTTTCAGGCAAATCCCCTTGAACATTGTGTGGCACATGTGAATTCCTCCTTCCCCAGTACACCGCCGTGCGCTCCTCTACGCTGCTTAGCGCCTCTTCGTTCGGTACCCGCATCGCTCTTTCAGTTCCTCAGAGATTGGCCACTTGGAGGCAAAGCTGAGTGGACGTGCTCCACATGGCATCCGTCAACCTACGTCACAACCAGCCGAGTAAGCTCATTGCAGTGTACCCGTCGACGCCTTTTTCAGACCACAAAGTGCATTTTCGACAACTTACAGACGATTTCCTAGAGGAGAAACATAGCCCAATCCAGCTGGTTAGGCGTTGCATGACGGCGTTTCATGCAGGGCTCGCCCGCCGACGGTAGCCGCGCCGCGGATTTCCCTTGTACGAACTCAAGCGAAACAGCTGAAAACATGCTCCGCGACTACACCAAAGGTGAATGTTCAAAATTATGATGAGGTAACAAGATATAGGGGATCGACGTATTCACCAAGGTCCATCGAATATCGACTTCGCAAGTTAAACACTCAGGGTGGCGTAACCAGGAGGCTGTCTCAGCCTTATTAGCAACACCGCCGCCATATTCACCTTGAAGGAGTATAACCCCTTAACTCTCGACCCATTTCTTTAACAAGTACCATTTGTAAATTTTTCGAGCATATTATACATTTACAAATCATTGTGTACCTCGAAGAATAAAACCTCATATTTAGGCTTCCGCACAGTTTTCGCAGAAACTATTCATGTCATGCACAAACATATATTCATCTATAGATGCCGGATTCAAGTAGGTGTCATCTTCCTAGGTTTTTCAAAAGCATTTGACCGTGTCCCTCATAGTCGGCTCATTCACAAGCTTACCAAACTCACCCATGACCCTACTGTAGTCACATAGATAAAAGAATTTTTTTTTCTAACAGGATGCAATTTACATCAGTTAACAATCAGAACTCATCTCTCATCTCCGTAACATCTAAAGTACCGGAGGGAAGCTTACTTGGGCGTCTACGTTTTCTAACTTTATATTCATGGTCTATCACACGGCGTAAAGCTAACATGAGTATATTTCCGGACGCCTCCGTAATATATCGTAATATTTACTCTAGCTGCGATCATAACATTCTTCAATCTAAACGGCCTAAACGATCTAAACGCATGGTGTTCCACCAGGCTAATGCCTTTAAACTTTGCTAAAACAAAATTAATGTCTTCCACTAACCAGGCACCCCGCCCGTCATCTTACATCTCAAACAGCAATCGTGTGGAACATGTCTCTTCAAACAAATACCTTGGCGGTCACCTAACCACTAACCTGAGGTAGATGATCCCATTGACCATATTCTTGCATCTACAAACCGTTCTCTTCGCTTTCGCAACATAATCTCAAACATAATGAGTATTTATAGTGTTTAATAGTTTATAAAATCAAACAGAATACCCAGAACTGTGTGATTGTTCTCAAAATTATCCAAAATAATTTTTTTTGACCGAGGCGTGAAAGTTCAGCCGACCTGTTCGGTCGGCCAGGCACGTTAGGCCTCTGGCTGCGTCACAGTAATAGCGATGAACGGATGCTGCGTAGGCGTCAACTGCAATTTTGTGAGCCTCGGTCTGGAAGGGCGGAGGCAAGGATGTCTACTTCCTGCTAAGAACGGCGTTGGGTTGTTGAGAGTTACAGTGGGCCCCAGTATTTCTATGTACGTAGCCGTGCGATATCTGCGGGCAGCTCCTCAATAGACCTAGGGTCCTTGACCCTAGAATTTCAAACCACAAAAGTTGACTATGACAAGCGCGAATGCTGCCAAACAGATGCGTTGTGGCAAGGGGTCGTTAAAAGAACGGACAACCGATTTTTGCAGAGTACATGTTCTCTGGCTCTAATGAAAGCCAGCAGTTCATATTTTCGGGTAACCACGAGCAATTTGTAAACAAATTGGCGGACATTACTTCCATTCGGCATTAAACTTTCTGAAATGTGAATTGTGGTGGTTCGTAGTGCAGAAACATGAAACTGCATTACGGGTTCTGGCCACGTGATCTGCAAACCTTGCAGCTACTGAAATGGCTGAAAGGCTTATTTTCTAATTGAAAACCTCTAAACACGAGTACTGGTATAAGTTTTAAACTGTATATGTATTATTAAACACTCTCCTCGAAATTTCAATGCGGGCCTGCCTTTTTTAAACCGCACTCCGTTTCGAATATATTTTTTTTAAAATTGCCCTCACTCCTTGCGCGTATAACTTTAAACGGACTTACAAGAGATTTCTTTGAGTGCATATCGTCTAGCCCATATATTTCGGTCAAACGTTTTATAACCGGGGTAAGCGCAAGGAAACTTTGAAATAAAGAGGCAGAAAATAATTTTAATTTTGCACAAACTTTTTCTTACGTCTGAAAGGTCGCGACACGTAGTGCCTAAACGTGACAGTACCTTACGTGTCTGAACAACTCCGTCGATTTCAACCCGTGATTGAAACCCGCATAAAGAATATGAAAGGTTAAACATTATTGTTGTTTTAGCCGGGGACAAGTTCTGATACACCTCTTGTAATCTCCCATAGAGTTCAAAATGCGTATTAGCATTTGATGGTTGCCCAGCATTCCTTTTGGCGGGACACGCAGGGCTGGGAGGTGTAAAAATTTTGTTTTCCATTTCATTGGGCGCTATCAGCAAAAACCGTTTCGGCTAAACGGGTATTACGGGATGCCCTTTCATTTGTGATAACGAAAAATATACGACAAGTCTCGGTTACGTGCCCCTTTAAGTAGTTCATTCCTGCATTGGTCGGCAGTTTTTCCACACATGTGAACTTACGGCACTACCGTGATGACAAATGCACATACAGCGCCTGTTGAGGACAACTATGGTTGACTTTTCGCGCCTTCGTGAGTGTAGAAGCATACTACCTATGTGATCTTAGCTTGAATCAAGCTCGTGTTTAGTTTGCGGAGGTGTCTGTGTCAACAGCTCAACATTTGCATTGATGTTAAAGAATAGATAGGTAAGTGTGCGACCATCACGCAAAGCCTTTCGGGAAAACATTTAAGGGTAGTTGAAGTTTGAAGTTTGACTGTCCTTGGGCCTTCAATACGTCTTTCTTAACATTACGTCACCCACGTGCCGTGAGTACGTCTTTTCTACACGGCTTTGTCATTTAAACTTTCGCTCTCTTTTGGCGCACGCCGCACGTGTAAAGGCTTAGGCTTGGAGAAAAGAATCGCTATAGGTTTTTCACGTTTCATGTGGAGGCAAACAAAATAATACAAAAGTTACAAGACTTGAGATATAATAAAACGCGGTTTTAAATTTCGATTGAGAAATCTGATTTAAAAAAATTCATGAGTAACTTAGTTTAAGAGAGTTGTTGCTAAAGCTAGTTTGTTTAAATGACCTGCTTACTCCTCTAGCTGGGAAAAATGGAGGCGATGATTGGATACACTGAATGGCTTTTAAATGCCACAGCCCTCGAACACAAGTACCAATTCGTGAGTACTTCCGCCGCCTTTCCTGGAAACTGCATGTTTATCGTATTTTCTGACATCCGGTACAATGCCATTAATATCTTTTACACCAAATCTCAGCAAATACGTTAACGCGCGGCAAAGAATACACCACAGGTTGTTGAAAACCGCGGAACGAGCAAACAGTACAAGCGAATAAAGATTGCGTGACGCGTTGTACATCGCGATAACCGCAGCCTTTATTTTAGCAATACGAGAATAAAGACAATGACGGCCCTTAACATAACGGACAATGGTGAAGGTAGATGGCTAATAATTGATATAAAAACGCTATTGGCAGAACGAATTTATATTGACCGCTGGATGACGTCCACACAAACACTAAATAACTCAACCACAAGGCGCACGTTACTTCCAGTGGCCACGTCACAACATATCGCCTTCGCAATTCCCGTCGCCTGTTGCCAAACGGCACTCACTTTTTGGAAGCAGCACACTCAGTGGGAGCAGCCTTCCTCTTATATGGCCAACCGGATCGTCGTCTCGGTGCGTCACAAAAGCGTTAATCGCATTTTAAAGACGTTAGACTTTCCTGGGCTACCTAAAGAGGAAAGTTGTGGTCGGTGTGCCGTCCGTCCCTCAATTCAGCGGCGCGGCCAAACGTTAAACGAATTAAGGAGCGAGACATTACATACGGAAAACCTTTCTAAACTAATAAATGTGGTAGCGTACTTCATACTTGACAACATTGTTAAGCAAAAGAATAATACTTGGTGTACGTTAGGCGAAACATTCGCACAGGACTGATGCTAGGAGCATTCATTTACTAAAACACATTTTGGGCGTTAGTTTGCAGGGGAAAATAGAAATAAACGTGTTAAAAGGCAATGTTTCCACAAAAACTTACAAAAAAAGAGGCTTTCGCTCTAGCTTCGACCTCCAGGTGGCGCCCAAGTCCAACAGTAATGCCAGGTCAAAACAATGCGCCGGAGAAGCGTTACTTGGGCTTTTAAATTGAGTATAGCAACTCTTCACCGCGTTTATCGTGGAAGGAGCAAGGTGGCAGGGGAAGAGCGTAAGAGGCGGGCGGGGAGGAAGGTGAACAAGTTACGTGGCAGCGGCCGCAAAATATTTTTGTCTTTCGACGACATTTCCAGCAAAGCAAGAAGACATCCGTCTATTTTTGTCCTTTGCTTTTTCTAATCCTCTACATCCCTCAGATCTTCGCTTAACAAGTAGGTTCTTACTTCAAACACAAAATAGCGTTAATCCATCTACAATGTTTGAAGAAAAGGTATTGTTGCTGAATATTGCGGTGCCTGCACTCCCCCTAGAAATCATAGGCGAACGGACACCAATGCTTGATAGCTTGTTAGCCACAGCGCTGGCATTTCGCGTTGCAGTGTAAGGCACCCATATTGCTTGCAACCTCACAAGTAACGCACGCAGTACAGGACACGCTTTGTACAGGGTAGAGTATGGAAGCAGGCCATGCAAAATTGAAGAAAGTGTGAGGCGTAAAAGGGCAATTTTGGTAGAGAGATACATGTATCATTACATGTGAGTGCCCCACACATTCGTAGCAACGAAATTTCATGAGTGTTCAATGAATGACAATAGTGTGCATCTTCTTTCAAAAGTTCAGGATATAAATAAGTTATAACAAAGTCTTAAGACAGGTATAATATTTATAGTTTTCAGCTTGGTTGTAGTATTTTCCTACCTTCGTTGAGTTTTAGTAAAGGACCTGCAAACACGCAGAAAGTAAGCAAGCCAGTCATTGCTTGCTTGTGCAGTTGTATGTGGCCAGCCTCTGTGGAGAAATATATTGGCATCTGCGATGACAGTAGCGCACCTTGTACACACAGGTTTGACTATTACCGTAGTCAAACTTGGTGAGTTTATGATTATGAATTCGCATGCTGCAGGGAGATTCCTCCGCTCTAGGTTGACGTCAAGGTGACACCCGGAACCGGCGGGGAATATTTGAGTGGCCCTGGAGGAGAATCTGCTGGTTCCTAGCTCTTGCAGCGTGCTGTTCCAGTACTATACTTGTGAGCTGCTGCCAGTTAGATCTGTATGAAGAGTGCTGAGTTTCTATGTTAAGGTTTCACGCCCACTGTACAGGGTCACGCCTTTAGCCTAATACTTCCGTGACGCACAAGGCTACTAATTTAGTCGCGACTTGACGTCTGCGTTGCAGGCAACCCTACACAAGCACAAGACACCGCAGTTAGATTCGCTGTGGGTATACGGAAGGCACCGATTCGGGTTCCCTGGCTCTGAAGCCCTTGGACGGGCGCACAAAACAGCCATATGTGGCTTGGATTATTCGTTCGCCATCAGAATGATCAGGATAGGGCTACGTACTGTGGGAATCGCCTAAGGCTATTCCTGTGAAGCGAACTTCGCCTACTAGCGTTTAGGCAATCGTCCCGCCCCGTACTGCTCGGCGTCTCTCACGCGACACCAGCGCCGCCATATGCGCTTCCTAATAAGGCAATTATTTTTCAACAATCGGTGACCCGAGCGTGCAGCGTAAGGGAGCACGTTCTCCTGCTGATTACAAATGCCCTAATTAAACACAGCCTCTCCTCTTCCCGTAGCCCCTGTAGCCGGTTCCAACCCGCCGTGCGCAGAGTCGCACGTGGCTCAGGGTTAGGACGAAAATGACACCGCGAAATCGCAACAACCAATAATCAGGTTTACTGCAGCAAATATCGCTGCGCGTGCAAACAAGCAGCGGCCATAGCAAGATAGATATACCGGTACTGCTGCGGTTTCTCGCAAGGCAAGACAAAGGACGTGCGTACTGAGCGAAGGTAACGTGTGCGAGTCGGGTCCAGGAGGAGAGCGTCCTTTCTTCGAAGAGCTCGCAGTCCGAGAAAGGACCCGAGTTCGGAGGGCGCCCTGATATTTTCGGGAGAAAACGGAAAAAACCGGCCCTCCGCTTCTTGCCCAGGACCGGTTTTCCCGATTCCATTTGAAGCTACGCGCGCGCCCTCCGAGGCGGTCACGGAAGAAAACGGGGACCGTGACGCGCAGAGTTGCTCCTTGGTATTTTGACCCCCATGCGCAGGCGGATTCAGCCGATTTGACCATTCGCAACCTCCATGGTTTCAGCGGCGCTACCTGGAAACATTATTCACAACAACCAAAATGGCATCGCCACATAGGTCCCCCGTCGCAGTTTCGCTACTGCAGTGCCAAAATTCTTAGGGCTGG
The DNA here is from genome assembly GCA_013339765.2 of Haemaphysalis longicornis. Lineage (NCBI taxonomy): Eukaryota > Metazoa > Arthropoda > Arachnida > Ixodida > Ixodidae > Haemaphysalis > Haemaphysalis longicornis. Next base: position 9,852 of record JABSTR010001435.1, on the reverse strand, counting down.
TTCAGACTGTTGTCGTGTAACAGTCGTTATATCTTAAATAATGACGTAATTTCACGTCTGAGCCAACCGTACCACGTGAACCGCCGGTTTTGCTGCCAAGCAGTACATGTTCTCACCGAAGCAGCCCCCCCCCCCCCGCCCCTCCAGTTGTCGTTCGGGTGAAGCAGATTTATTCAAAACGCCGCTCCGGGACTCCCTCCTCGCCACCGCCGTATCCTGTTTTCCAATGGTTATCACAGCAATTATTCCCCTCGCCACCAGGACCCAGTTTCACAAGTTGCGCAGTCGGCTTACAGTGGCCGTCTAGCGCCGTTATCAGGGTGATTGCAGAGAATCAACTGCAGCACGAATTGGTGTATAAGACGCACGCAAGCCGGCGCCACTGTCGCTGCCTAAAAATTTAGCCGTGGATGTGGCCGCTTGAAATTCCACCTGGCCCAGTAGCTGCGGGCCCCTGCCGGTTGAAAGCAACTTGCCCCGTTAGAACGCCAGAGTGAGCACATTATTCTTCTTTTAGCTTGAAGGGTATTCCCACCAATATCGTGGCGGTCGGCGACTCTCGTTGACCAAGCTCGTCATGGTTCTTCTAGCAAAAGAATAATAGATCTTAGCCTGGTCCCATATAAAGTTTTTCTCTTTCCATTCGCCAGTCTATTTCCTACACCTAATTAGGCACCTATCCCGGGCCGTTGCGGTTTAAGCGTACACGGGTTGGGGTTGAAGGGAGAGGGCATGCACGAACAGAAGGCTTAATGCCGTTACCGATGACATCCGTTGCGGTGGTGCAGTCTTATGATTCAATGCGCCCAGTCAGCTGTCCTTCGCAATCGAACGGTTTTGGGGTGTGGGTTGGGGTGTTGCACAGACAATCAGATACCTACGGCTGGGCAGCTAAAGACACACCCATGTGTGTGCCCTTTAGGAGAGAGGTCGAAGCCCTCTTTGTGTAACTCGCTATAGGAGTGACGCATGTCGCTTCGCTTGGAGGGAGAAGAGCAGAACTTAAGAAACGTCATCCCGAACGGAAGTGCGAATAGGCGCGAAAACAACAGAAAGGCGTTGCCGCCGCCGTTGACGCCTTTCGTTTCAGCTGGTCATGCAGCTGCAAATGCCTCCCGGATGAACAGCAACTGGACCGCTTGGAACGCCGACGTGGGCCAATGTCACTCGTTCAGCTTAAAGGTCTTTCAGAGCGACATGTTCGACAGTATCTTTCACTTCTAAGCCCCCGCTCATGACCGGTTGCGTTTATGAGTGCACAGGTGTGGAGAGGTCGGTGGTAAAGGGGGTGGGCGGGTCGCGCACGTGCAGGTATAGGTTTCATAACCTTACTGGTGGCATGTGTGTGGTGTTGTCGTGAGGTTCAACATGGCTGTCACATAGCCCAATGTGACCGGTCCGGTGTCATCTTGGGTGCTGTGGATTGGGTTGGCGTGTTACACAAACGGTAAGATGCCTACGACACGGGAGAGAAAGAGGCAGCTCTAGGTTTGTCCGCTAGAATAAAGCTCGAATCTGTTCCAAATGTCATGCAGGTAATAGCCTAGGAAGTATGCTCAGTTGTAAATTACAAACAAACGTGTTTTTTTTCGTGCACTCCGTGAAGGACGTGCCCCTTTGCAGGTAATACTTCTTGAGAGAGTGGAAGGACGATATAATTTTTGTACGGCCGTAGCACACGATATGGCACTTACGTTGGTAGCCTGGACGTGGTCTTGGATTGCAGCATTGATTCACGTGTTTTGGAGAGAAAGGGCGCAAGATAGATCGCAGCCGACGACCTTATCTTGATCGCGGTGAAAGATCGGAGCGTTCAAAACAACCTAGATCGTCGCTATGCGCGTGCAAACGTCGGGATTCATAGAGTCAAAGCTTCGAATTTCGCTCAAGATGAGCTGCCTCTCTAGGTAGCCACAAATTTTGGAAGGGCACTGCTCGTTCGCACTGGGGCCGTCAGAGGAGTGCGAGCACCTGTGCGAGGAGTGCGAGCAGAGGGCTGTGATCAACTGCTACAGGTAAATCGTACAGTGGTGATCTCGCTAAGGGTGAACACGGGAGCGCGTGGCCGCCGGTACAATCAGAGCAGCCTAACATTAACATGCCCAGCGCGAATCATCACGCATGCGCTGTGCGAGCCGAGCGAGGGTTTGCTTTCAGCGCGCGCATCACGTCATCGGAGCGCCTGCTGCGTCGTCTGCTATGTTGCTTTTCACCTTGCTTTGATCCGCGATTCCTGGATTCTTGCATGAAAATGCCCAATATAAAAATGTAAAGGATAATAGTTTTCTCCCGTATATTAAATGAAGGTCATAGCGCCTGCGCCCATCTTTGAGTGAGTGCCCACCTTCGAAGCCTTGAATTGCGTGCTTCTATGTGCATTTAAAAGACTTTTTGTAAGCACTTGCAAAAACCAAAGTGCTGTAAAATCTCAGTGATCTTTGTTTAAGTGTGTTTCAAACAAGTGGGCGAGCTACGCTGCTGTGTCGAAATCATTGTACTGGAGCTAAGAACGCATTACCGCTCATACGGAAACATTTTTCATGTGGATTCTAGTTTCCACTCATTCATACAGTGTCTGATAGCTCCACCGCTACACGCGCCATAAACATAGCAGACGACGCGCAGACGCTGCGATGACGCTGTGAGCGCGCTGAAAGCATAGTCTCACTCGGCACGCACATCGCATGCGTGATAGTTCGCGCTGGGCATGGTAGATTGCTCTGATAGTACCGGCGGCCATGCGCCCCGTGTTCACCTTAGCCAGATTACCACTGTACAGTTCTATCTACCACTGTTCGGGCTGTGATAGACCTTCGCCGTAGGCTTATGAATAATGATCTGGCCATAGCGTAAACTGCAGAAAATTGCGGGACGCCTGTTCTTTTAAATCTTGGCAGCTAGTTAAATGTGCGCTGTACTGTGTGCTGTCCACCTGCGTGGTTATGTACTGTGCGCCTTCGCCCAAGCGGAGGCGGTATTTCGGATGGTGGCAAAAGATGGAAATGCCGTACATTCGAGGTATGAATGTTCAGGCGCGCCAATTTCCGTAGGCTACAATCGGCGTATAATTTAAACAGCCCCCTGTGTAACAATCCTTAGGTAATGTCTTAGTAAGTTTCCTACACGCGCCCAATGTTTTACTAATAGCATGGAGCGTCGACCGTTTGGTCGTTCAGCGCCATATGGTGGAGCGATACGACAAAATCGGCGAGAGTAACCGCATGCGCACTAAGCAAAGGCCGCTGCTACACCGTCGTTCTGCTAGGCTGTTCCAAGAGCAGACGCCGCCCCCAAATTTTTTATTCGGTCATCACACTGGCTGCCATACTCGCCATTTGTCTGCACGAGAAGACACGGTGCCGCAGCTGAAAACAGCGTGATCAGCGTTGCGCAACGAACCTTGCGATCAATTATATTTTGCTTTCAAATCACCGTCGAAATGGTTACCGCCCCTGTTTTGATAAATGTAAGAAAACTCAAAGAAAGAAAACATGTAGAACCGAATTTCTCTAAAGAGGGGTGGCGGGGCGATCTTTCCCTCAGGTGTCTCTTACAGCTGTGCTTGGATGAGTTGGTTGAGTGCTTATTTTTGTTTTGCTCTTTGGACAAATGAAACCGCAGTAAACTGTAAACGGGGCCCGTTCGTACAAGTTGGATTTCGTTTTGGTGCATATCGCTTAAAAGCATGCGACGAAGTAACACTTTTAGAAACCACGTTTTAGATTTTATAGCTCTGCTATGGGAACGCAAGCCTTCTGCCGCTCTTAGTTTTCGCTTCACTGGCTATACCTCAGAAACCGCAAAAAAACTGCTAATAATGAGCTTTGAAGTTGCAGTTTTTTGAAGTTGATGTCTTCATTATTTAAAACACAAATACATAGACACACATCTACATATAAACCCAACAATGTTGTCAAAGGGTTCCAGGAATGACTGCACCCGCCGCGGTGCGCGGGCTCAGTGCTAAGGCGTGCGCTGCTGAGCACGAGGTCGCAGGTTCGATTCCCGGCCCGGCGGTCGCTTTTCTGATGGAGGCGAAAAGCAAAAACACCCGTGGGTACGAGATTTCGGCGCACGTTAAAGATCCCCAGGTGGTCAAAATTAATCGGGAGCCCTCCACTACGGCGCGCCTCATCGCCTGCGTTGCGTCGGCGCGTTAAACCCTACAATCAATCAAATCAGGAATGACTGCACTGCTCTTATCAGTCGATTTCACTCGGTCTCCGCGCACCGTTAACGGCGGGGGGGGAGGGCAGTGTGATAAGCAAATAAAAAAAAAATCGGGGGCGGCTGTCTGCTCTTGGAACAGCCTAGCAGACGACGGTAGCAGCGGCCTTTGCTTAGTGCGCCTGCGGCTACTCTTGGCCGTTTTGCCGTATCGCGCCATCATATAGCGCTGATCGAGCGAACGGTCGAGGGTCGAGGCTCCCGTGATATTGGTAAAAAATTGGACGGGTGTACATGATGTGGCGTTGTGTGTAGTTCCACAATGCCGGGCGGTTTTTGTTTTTTTTCATTTCACTCCTATACCTGCCTTTATTTTGTTCGATATCGCCCTAGTGTCGCATTATGGTTACTTTCAATGACTTGAAACGAATACGTTGTGAATTTGTAATTTTGTGTGCACTAATATGTAAAAGAAGGAGTTTTATTCTCGTGATTTGTTCTAGTACTGTTGACATTCATTACGTGTACGTGTAATATAATTTATCCACGCGTGAGGGTAACAGCAAGTGTTCACAAATTGCTTTTAATATACTGTGTTACAAAATACAAATTGTTTTTAAAAATGCTTAACCCCACCTTCTCGTGTAATCTTACCGATACATATCAGCTCAGACATGTTCTGACCCATGCACGTTGTACAACCGAGCTAACAGTGGTTGTTCTGCGAGACTTAAGCGAGCAAGTTGAGCAGCTGCCTCGCTTGGGCGTTTTGAAGTAGCTGTTAAATTGACTAATTTGTAGTAATGCAGTGAAACCCTGATAATATGACTTGTAAGGGGCCGCGGAGAAAGCGTCGTATGAGCGGGGTGTCGTACACTGTAAAACGGAAACTAAACTAGACCGGAAATGGAGTTTCAATCAAGTAATGTGCCCTGAAAAGTACCTATAGCAAAACCTTTACTCCCTAGGCATGGTGTAAAAAGTGGACGAACCTCCATGGTACCACCGTTGCCCATCCGAGTAGTAAAAAAAAGGATTTAGAACAACTTAACACCATTTGTGAGATGTCGTTCCGTTCCTTGTATACTACCACGTCCACAATAAACTCCCCATCTGGGGTAATCATCTGAAGCGGGCGGTCGCCATGATAGTCTTGTGTTGTTTCCGTGTATCAGCACTTCAACCGTGGCCTAATGCTAATTAGAACGAGTAAGCAGGACGCGACGGTTGCATGCAGCTACAAAACCGATACCGTACGTATACCCGTATAGATGCTTCAGCCAGCGCGATCACAGGCAGAGAGCGCGGCCGTGTTGTTTCAATCTGTTTATTTTGGCGATAGGTGTTGTCAAACTCCGCTGCTAACAAAGAGACAGTTCTCGCCGTTGCAAACAATTGCAATGTTCATCTGCTTCGCTTGCTTGCGCATATATAGACGATTTAAATTCTCGTGCCCGCGCGCCAACGCACCCGACTGCAGTGACGCAACTTGCCCTGGCGGCACGACTTGCTGCCCGGATGTAAACAACCTCCGTGCTATCAACGCAGCGCGGCCGGTGACTCGGTGTGTGGCCGGAGCTTCAAGCCTTGCTTTGGGCCATCGTTTTTTCTTATTTGAGGACGAGGAGTAATGCCATTTGGTGGAAACATTTTCATGTACTCCTGTCACACGAGGAACGGCCGCTAACAGCATTTGGATACGGCGACAGCTGTGGACAGCTCGCTGGTAAGTCGCCTGTCATCAGTCGATGTGTTTGTCAAACGTTTGTATAGGATTAACGGTGAAGTCCCCATGCCACACTCAGCACGCACACGCACAGGCAAAAAAAAGCGCACACTCGTTTTATTTTACTTGTTTGGGGGTTTTGGGGTATGCATTCGCATTCTTTTGTAAGCCGGTTTGTAACAGGGAATTCGAGATAAAATCGTTTGTTGCGCGCGGCGTCGTTTCAAAGAAGCCTGAGTGTTACTTCGTGCTTCCGAAAATCAGCGCAGTCAGACGGCAGAGGGAAGGAACGTAGAGAGGTCGGGGAAGAGGGTGCTCATATTTAAAAGAAAGTGTCGTGCAAGGGCAGAAAAGGAACGCAACCCGCCTGCGTTTCCCCGAACGTCTGGACAGAGCCGCACACGGGTATGTAAAAGATGCTATGAGCCTATCGCACGATTAAATGCATATAGTGTGGTCCACGACGGCGACGTGGTTCGAACTCGAAATATTTTCATTCCGTTTCGGATGATAATAACTAGTCTATATAAAATCGGGGCTTGTAAGTCGCCAGCTAAGGCCACGTAATCCAAAACAAAAGTCATGCCCTTATGGAAGAGAACCGAGTTTGTCTTAGCATGACACAAGTCTGCTGGGCATTAAAAAAGTAAATCATTTTTAGAAGATCAATGCATCCTCATTTGTTGGTATAACTTTGTGATAATCAACACTAACATGATAGACAAAAATTACTTAATCATCTGACACTCGATTTTGACACGGATCCTGCAGCTACAAAAAATGTACTGTGGTTTTGCGTGACGCAGACTCCTACAATCACGTTAACATCAACTTAATCAGGTGTGTGTGGCCTGCAGCGTTGGTAAGTTTGTGAGAATATTGTTTCACTTTCAACAGTTTTTTTCTGTTACTATGCAATCATAAGTAATTTGTTGCCATGAACGAGGTTTACGTTAGCTAACAAGACTGTAGTAACGGTTGCGGCTACAAATTACCTTATGCACCAATCATTCTTGTCAGCACGGTGACACGGAATATTAAGGTGTCGGAATACGCATGACTCAGTCGCCCATTTTATCACTACTGTAAAAGAGAAAGTGTTTTCTGGTCCAGTGAAGGACCATCCTGTGTGACGAGCTGTGTTATGAAAGATGACCATACTTAACATGCTGTAACAAAATATCTTTGGATATAACAAAGGGAAAGAGGTAGAGGTATCTGCAAGTATAATTGAAACAGTGTGCGCCTATCCGGCATGAATTTAATATTTGCTGACACGATTTTCTTCTGCAGATCCTGATACATCATCGAGTTGAATGACTTCATAGATCTTGAGGCAGGGCAGGCTGTGCTGTACAAGGCAAAGCTGCAGTTGGAAAGCAAGTTGGCACCTCCAGCAGAAGTGAGTATTGCCACGGCTAATTAGCGGCACTTTTTCTATGAAAGTGAGCCACCATGGTAGGGGAGAGGCAGTGTAAGGGTTTGCATCTTTACTGTGTGCCCACTCACATGAATAGATGCAAGCTGGCATCTTATAGCAAGAAAAGCAGTTAACAAAATCATGCATTGCCAAGTGTTTTGAGTCAAAAACAAAACACTTGCCTGTGTTCTGAAAGAACCCCGTGCAACCTCGAAAATGATAATGCACGTTTGTCTCAAACAAGCCTGGCAGCACCTCTCAAGCCAAAATAGACGTGAGTCATGGTATCAATTCAGGGCATACTTGCAGGGCTGCACTTTTTTGCATACAAACATGGAACGAAAATCAAGGAAAGACTTCTGGCAGGCACCTTGAAGGGCTGTGCATTTCCCTTTTTTTTCTTTGCCTTGCTTAATTGAAACTTTTTGTACGGTGTTTGGGAAATTGGTCACTTTAACCAGTACTAGGACGTGTTGATGTCACTTGTGATAACCACATGGTGCAGTCAGGGCCTGAATTATGAATGACATAGGAAAACGTAGCTGGTGCGTGTGGTGGGATGTATACTGCGCTTGAGTATGTGAGTGTATTGTTTTACCACAGCCATGAGTAAATGCAGCTTCTACATTGTTGTTAGAATAATTGACGTGTGGGGAGGGAGAAAAACAAGGGCTGCGATACTGAAAATGTGGCAAAGTGTTTCATACATTGTACACAGACATGCATATGCCTCGTGTGTGTGTGCATGCGCACGTACATACATACATACATAATGACAATACTCCCATCGTTTTGTTGTCATGCTAGCATGTTCATAACTAGTTTTCTTGGAAGAATTGATTAAATATGGTGTTTGAACATTCCGACACACGCAGACAATGATGCAGGCCTTAGAAGAGGGCTCTGGATTTATTTTGAACACCTGAGGATCCTTAATTGTGTGTGCTGAATTCTCGGGACAGAGGGCTTTCTCGCTTTTCGACTTCAGAGAAGTGGCTGCTGCATTGTTCTTAGAATAATTAGCCAATATTTTTTTAGCGTTAAAAAATGTATATTTTGAGTGCCTTGTGCAGGGATGTACGATGCGAATGCTTCCATTGCCTCGTTGTAATACTACATTCTTATTAACAAATGTTCTTAAGGAACAGTTCTCAATTTTTGCTTCGAACGATAACTATACAGGTAGGTATTTCAGTGTGCTCTGGAAGTATGAAGGCACATTTTTATTGCAAGGCATTTAGCAAATTGAACATAGAATAAGCATATTTTATCCAGTCAGAGCAATAGTAAAGTTTAGATAAAACCACTCGTTGGCACTCAGTTGAATTAGACATCCTTATAAAATATTAGGATCGAAAATTGGCACACCTCAATGTCCCTTTAGAAATATGGGTTAAGCAGTTACATCAGGATTAACAGTCAGCATGCTAAAGGGACCTTGAAGTAATTTGTAGACATTGTGTAATTACCTGTGCCGAATGGAGTCTGGAGTTCATAAACCGTGCTTTGACCAATGTTTCATTGATTGTAGTTTCTTTCGAAGAAAAATCCATTCAAAAACTTGTATTCCTTCTCTTCATGTTCCTTGCTCATTTTTGTCGTTTTCTGTGACGCATAAAGTTTTTCTAGACTAGCTGAGGCTTGCTGTTAAATTTCGCTGACCAAACCAGTTGTCTAATCCAACCACTGTTAGGCCATTGGAAATTGATTGTGAAGTGAAAACTGGGCCTAGACATGATTTGTGCTGTGGTGACTCTGGCTCTGTCTTGTAGGTACACCCCGCACGGGGCACCTTGAGTAATCTTGGTGACGGTGAGTGGCGACACCGCGTACCCCGACCCCCCCATACTTAAGCTGTCACCTACCGTGGCTAGAAGTTGAAAGGTGAAGGGTTAGAAGCCGTGAACGGTGGCCGTCGGAGCCTTGGTCAAGCTCCGGCCGATGGGTTCCCTCCTGTCTATCCCAGCAGGGAGCTCCGGGACATCTTTGACTACCAGGGTAGGGTCAAAGGAGAAAGTACCCCCGTCTCCCGGCTTTCCAATGTATCATATGGCATTTTCTAAACGCCCCCTAGACATTATCGGCCACCGAAAAGGGGCTGCACCGAAGTATCTTTTCCTCCTTTGTCAATCGATCTCCCCCCAAAGCTGATAATTTCTCGCAGTTTTTAATCATGGAATCTGTTGACAAGGCAAAGCCCATCACTTCCCAGTCTGTGTTTCTAATTTCCAAGTTTCTTGAAAGCCTTATCGGAAAGTCGTACAAGGCTAAGAAACTCACAACGGGGGGAAGTTCTGATAGAAGTATAAAACAAACAACAATCCTCTAACCTCCTCAAGCAAACGCGCATGGTAGATGTTGACATCAAGGTCACGCCCATCGCAGCCTCAATAGCTGCCAGGGCGTGATCTCTGATCGGGATCTAATGAATGAGACTGAAGCGGATCTGCTCGAGGGCCTCCGAGATCAGGGCGTGACAGCAGTGAGGCGAATCACCATACGCCGAAATGATGAAATATTCCAACCAAGCACATAATCT
>JABSTR010001434.1:0-15646 GCA_013339765.2 Haemaphysalis longicornis | reverse complement strand
GCGGACAACGACGGTGCGGACTACGACGGAACAACGCGGGGGTGACATCGTGAGTTACTGAAATGCTCTGCATTTAAAATGCTCTGCATTAAAAAACTCCCACCTCCCCTCGCGGGAACCCCTGTGTAGATGCGACGCATAGGTTCACGTTGAAGCGTTGGACAGCGGAGGAACGGCGCTGGAACGATGGAGCGGAGCGGCGCAGGCACCGCGCATAAACGGTGAGGGGGACGCGCCGGCGCCAGTGCGTCCGCGCGGCTATGACGCAACACAATCCACTTTAATCCAATCGAATCCAATCCCATGCCCCCCGCGAGAGAGAGCGTTCGCTATCGGAGAGGAGAGAGGGTGAGCGGCGGAGAGCGCAGCTCGCGCGGCGAGGAGATTGTGGGAGGGGCGGACGGATGCAGGGACAAGGCGAGTGAATGAGATGCAGTCGCATCTAAAACGTGGTTGAGTGGCTAGGTATGATTAGTTCCAGTAAATAATGGCTCTTATCCTCTATGCCATTAGTTCATATTTAGACTGCCTAACTTCGCCGCCCTGCCCGTGCAACATGAAAAGCACGCGCTAATCTGAGAAGCCCGCGAGAGGGGGGAGCGGCGAGTGTGAACCCACTGGTAGCAAGAAGGCGGCGTCCGCAGACGTCGTCTGCTCCGGATTCCTTCTAATGTTTCGTTTCGAGTGCGGTACGGCTTGTAGCTATGGCAGCAGTCATTAATAACTGCTGCTAAAATGCCCAGCACTTCTATTAGATGCCAAGCATCTCATTCACCCGCCTTGACCCTGCATCCGGCGTCGTCGGCGTCCACCCCTCCCCCATTCTCCTCGCCGCGCCAGCTTCGCTCTCCGCCGCTCACCCCTCTCCTCTCCGATAGCGAACACTCTCTCGCGAGGGGCTTGGATTGGATTCGATTGGATTGGCTTGGATTGTGTTGCGTCATAGCCGCAGCGGACGCACTGGCGCCGGCGCGTCCCCTCACCATTATGCGCGGTGCCTGCGCCGCTCCGCTCTATCGTTCCAGCGCCGTTCCTTCGCTGTCCAACGCTGCAACGTGAACCCCTATGCGTTGCATCTACACAGGGGTACCGCGAGGGGAGGTGGGATTTTTTTTTTTACTTTACAGAAATAAATCTGGCAATTGTTAAAATATATCCGATGATATTACGCGTTTTGTGCGTCGCGTCCGTAGAAGAACGCGTAAACTATGACTGACTAAACAAACTTTATTGAGGAATAGGAAAAGGAAGGAATGGGGTAGGGAATAGAGTGGAGTGGATTTCATGGTTGGAACCCTAGGTCCAGGGTCCCAGTGGCCAGTGCGCCTGTCTTCGCTTTCTCCAGCAGGTTGAGTTGGTCCTGTAGAGATGAGCTTGCCAGGGCCGCCTTTCATGTATCCAGTGTAGTAGGCTGCGTTGAGGAGTTGCTGTGCCTGTTCCCCATATGATTGGACAGGACCATGTGGCGTAGAACAGCGTGGCTGTCTCGCCACATTTCTTACAGTTTCGTCAAGGTCTCGATGTTGGTGTCGCAGCATCTTGGACCATCTGGATTTGTGTATGTACGTATTGTCTGGATTTTTCGCAGGATTTGCGCATCCGAGGCCGTGAGGTCTTTATGCGGATTCGGGAATGTCAGCTGCCGGGCTATGCGTGGGGTTTCACCGTAGGTGGGCGCTGTGTAAGGGCGCTTGGCGGTCCGTCGGCTGCGTGGTATGTGAGTGCACACGCAGCCGCTTTGGCCGCCTCATTCCCTTCCAGTCCTTCATGTCCCGGGGTCCAGGTGATGTTATGGAACTTTGACATTTTTTTGTGGCAGTATGTATCTGAGCTGCTTGGATATTCTGCCAGCGGTGATTAGTCGTGCTGCATCTTGGGAGTCCGTTGCGATGTTAAGGCTTCTTTGCCTGTTTTCTCCCAGCCGAATGGCCAAAAACTCACCGCGGTGCTCAATGGCTAAGGCGTTGCGCTGCTGAGCACAAGGTCGCGGGTTCGATTCCCTGCCGTGGCGGCCGCTTTTCTGATGGAGGCGAAAAGCAAAAACGCCCGTGTGTACGAATTCGGCGCACGATAAAGATCCCAGGTGGTCAAAATTAATCCGGAGCCCTCCACTACGGCGCGCCTCTCGCCTGTGTTGCGTCGGCGCGTTTAACCCTACAATCAATCAATCGAATGGCCAAAAGTATTGCACCACTTCGACTTGTTTGACTGTGGCGTTTCTCTGGGAGAGGCAGTCTAAAATTTCTCCCTCTTGGTGGTTACCACTGAGACCGTCGTGGCATTGTACCTTGCCACGTCGACATACAATGTTGTTGTGATTGTTAAATTTTGTCCGGATGAAGTCCGTCCTAGCCTTTATCCTCTCCTGTGAATCTCTGGGTGTATTTTATGGGGAGGGTAAGGTCTTTATGTGTTTCCGCTGCTCTGGCGTTAGGTCGGCTCCTTTTCTAGGATTTCCCTTCCGGTGGGTCTCCGACGCCCACAGTATGGCTCGTCCTATTTTTGTTTTCGCCAGACCTTTCTGAGAGGGTGGCTTCCCTTATTTCTGCAAATGTGTTATAAAGACCCAGTTTATCCATTTCCTCAGTGGCGGGTGAAAGGTTCAGGGCTGCCTTGTAGGCACTTCGTATGATGATGTTGACTTGTTCCTCGTCTGATTTGGTAATGTTGTGGTATGGTAGGCTGTAGGCGATTCTGCTTATGGCCAGTGCCTGAACCAGACGTAAAGTGTCCTCTTCTCTCATGCCGTTCCTCTTCTCCGTGAGCCTGCGAACAATTTTGGCGAGCTGTAGTGTCATTTTCTTTAGTCTGGCTATAGTCTCGTCAGCTCTGGCGTTGCTCTGAACTATCATTCCGAGGATTCGTATTTGTCGTTTTTCCAAGATTGGTTCCATTCAACGTAGCAATGCACTCTAATTACTAACTATTTTTCTGGTGCGCATTTCAGACCATTGCTTGCTGGCAGCTTGACTACCCAATTGATGGCGTTTTGTAGGTTTTGGGTTTTGGTTTGGCGTGATCCAGCTGTTGCCCATATCGTGATGTCATCTGCGTAGATCACATACCGATGTCTGGGAGTTCTCGAGCTTGTGTGCTATTTTGAGCATTGTGATGTTGAAAAGAAGCGGTGATATGATGGAACCCTGTGGTGTTCCTTTGTTTCTTTGAGTGAATGGCTCTGATCTCAAGTATTCTATGCCAACAGTAGCCGTTGTTTCGTGAGGAAGGCCAGGACGAAATCGTATGTGCGCTTCCCGCACCCTATTCGATTTAGGGCTTCCATTATGCCTTGTGGGAGACGTCGAAAGCTCCCTTGAGGTCTAGTGTCAGAATAATGTTTTCTCCGGGAACTTTGCGATCTAGGACTGCTTTCTTGATTTGTATGAAGGCGTCCTGTGTGAAACCCGTCTGCTGCCTGGAAACATGTTGCTGTCTTCCATGTAGTTGGTTAAGCGATTCTATGGCAACGCGCTTGACGCGCCTCTGTTGTGCTGCTCCGCAAGCTGCATTTCCTCCTCGCCAGAGAGTGACATTAACGCGCCGCCCGCCGCGCTGTCCCAGCCCAGCGGATTCCCCTCCTCAAATACTTCTTTTTCCGTGGGGTTGATGAACTGCTCAATGCCAGGGCCAGTCTTTTCTCACTGTGGATTTTTCTTGTAGGCCACTTCTATTTTTTTAAATAGGGCTGATTTGCTACCTTTTAGGTCGATTCAGGGACGGTGCTTGGCTAATCGGCGCATTTAATTAGTCCTCTCATCATACCATAAGTCCCGAGCTTGTACCCTATCTTAGAGTGGAATATCTCTTCAGGTAAGTGAGAAGCTTTTCAAGCTGTCGCATTGTGGTCTGGAAACATTAAAACGTACAGCTTCGCTGTCTTGTATTTCTCCCAAAACTTGTGTATGACCATCCCATCGATAACAGCTTGACGACTATCCTACCCGCAAAAATAATAAATCTTAACACCATTCCTTGCAGCAGGTTCAGTCGTGCAGTGTTGAAACTCAGTTTTGAGAGAGAGAATAACTTTATTTCTGGCGAGTGTCACTCAGCGAGTGTCACTCAGTTTTTGAATTTTCACATGCATGCAATCACCTGCCGCAATCTAGTCTAGTGCTACGCGGGGGCCGCTTTGTTGGTTCACCGGCATCGGAAACCAAACTATCGTAGTAGAGTGTACTTGAACACTCTATTCGAGGCAGCAACACCGCCGCAGAAACAAAGAGCGCCCATTTATCAATGTAACATCGCGTACTTGCAAAAATTTTTTCTCCCGTTTACATCTTGCTGTTGCTAAATATACAACACATAAAGCACAATATTTCTCTAGATAACTTTAAATTTGTAAATTGTCAGAAAATAATGTAGGAAAATTGCGGCTTTAGGGTCTTTATCCGGCGCCTGGGAAGATTGCTCCATTGTTCCCGCCCGGCACAACGAGCGGGATTAATTTGTTCGAAAATGGCGACCGTCAACCGCGATATGCCTCGTGGCCTCGTGGTGCGCATTCTGCGTATAAATAGCGAGGTGTATAAGTTACCGGTGTTTTAAGCGGGTGTATTAGCCCTTCTCACGCCCGATTCCTGGCCAATCCCCACGTTGTATATGGATCAAGTTACCAGGAACAACAACAACAACAACAAGAAAGCGCACCTTTTCTTCGATAGCTGGTACACCTAGCTCCGAAGGTGAGTTCGCGCACTCGGCGTGATCATTCCCAAAGCCAACAGCACAGTTGAGGAAGTCGGAAAAGCCATTTCTTCCCCAGATGCCCCTGCTTCGAAGTGGCTCCGACGCTGCCGCAGAGCCGGGTTGCCAGAAGCGCGGGAGTCGTCTGGCGGAATGAGAAGGCACCAAACGCGTGCCGCTTCTTCGCCTTTCGGAAGTTGCGGTACGGCAAGGATGGCGCAATTTCGAGCTGTGGGTTCTCACATAGACCAACGCGACAGACGACGATTTGAAGTACACGCCCTGTCGGATCGGCCCGCCCTAGACGTGAACGCTGCAGGTCATATGTGCCAGGTAGGCGACCCACGCTTACAATTTGGGGAGCAAAGATCGAGAAGACCAGTCTCTGCACATGGGTGATGAAATCGTTTGCGTGGATGTGAGTGCGTTTTGCAAGGTGTTCGAGAATTTGCGACGTCTGCAAGACGACGCTTTTCAACGTCCACTGGGTGTGTCGAGAGTGCGGCTTCGCCGTGTGCATCGACTGCTACAAGGCCAAGAGGAAACGGTGTGTGCTACGGCGGCTGAGGACCCGCCCCTAACGCCAAGGACGACTTCCAGTGGCTCCACTGCGCCAACCGGCAGCCTCACGAGGTGCACGAGCTGATGATGACCCAGCTCATACCAGGACACGGCTCTGGGGACCTTCTGTGAGGATTTGCACCGCATTACGCCGCTAATGGGCAACGCCGAAGCATTGCGGCTGTGAGCCGGTCCACCGATGATAGCAACCGTCTGAATGCTCCCGCGGAGGGGTCGCGCAAGAAACGCGTTAGTGCAGTGTGCACTACCCAAGACAGCGGACGCAACGTAGTCAGAGTAGTTGCACGTCGTTCCCTAACCACGAGAAGCAAGATGTAGTGTGGTACCGGCAGCATGCCTCCGTGCGACGGCCCCGACATTCGGGAGTGCGCAGGCGTCTCGGAGCAGCCAGTCAAGGCGCGCCAGCTAGTGTACCACATCGCGGGAAGAGGGCCCCGAAGATCTACCCGGGCGAGTCGGCGCTCTTGCAGACACCTTCATGATGTACCGAGCGCGCACTGCTCTTGGTTCTGCATTGGAAAGCTGCTCGTCCTTCACGAGCCGCGCAACGAGGACAACGCGGCCCTCTTCCAGGAGCAGTGGAGACGGGGGCAGCCCGTGCTGGTCACCGATGTCTGCAAGGAGCTCGACATGGCGTTGTGGCACCCCGACGGCTTCTGTCGCGACTTCGGCGACGTCCGCAATGACCTGGTCAACTGCCGCACAGGCGCCATCCTTAAAAACAAGGCGATGCGTAGGTTCTGGGAGGGCTTCGAGAATTTTGGCAAGCGCATGAAGGACGCGGACGGGGAGGGCATGCTGCTGAAGCTCAAGGACTGGCCGCCAGGCGATGACTTCAGCGACGTGCTTCCCAGCAGGTTCAATGACCTCATGAAGGTGCTGCCGCTGCCCGAGTACACGCTTCGCGAAGGAGTCTTCAACCTGGCTGCGCGGCTCCCAGAGTCCTTCGTTCGCCCGGACCTTGGGCCGAAGATGTACATCGCGTACGGCTCGGCGCTCTACCCGAAGAAGGGCACCACCAACCTCCACTTAGACGTCAGCGATGCTGTCAACGTGATGGTCTACGTCGGCATTCCCAAGGACGGCAAGGATGAAGAACACGTCCACGAGGCGCTGAAGGCCATTGACGAGGGCTCGTGCGACAGCCTCATGCGGAAGAGGGCGAGAGAGAAAGGTGCCAAGCCCGGTGCCCTGTGGCACATCTTCCGCGCGCGGGACGCCGACAAGATCCGGAAACTGCTTAACCAGGTGGCCGTGGAGCGGGGGCAGGAGCTTGACCGCCACGACGACCCTATCCACGACCAGAGCTGGTACCTGGACGAAGACCTGCGCGACCGTCTCTACCGGGAGCACGGCGTCGAGGGCTACGCCATCGCCCAGTGTCTCGGCGACGCCGTCTTCATTCCGGCGGGCGCCCCGCACCAGGTGCGCAACCTGCACAGCTGCATCAAAGTGGCCGAGGACTTCGTCTCCCCGGAGAACGTCGCCCACTGCCTCCGCCTCACCGACGAGTTCCGCCGGCTGTCCGACACCCACACCAACCACGAGGACAAAGTCCAGATCAAGAACGTGGTCTACCACGCCGTCAAGGACGCCTTGGCGACACTCCAGGGGATTCGTGCCCCCAAGCAAGCCCTAACGAGCCAAAGAAGCCCGGTTTGCCGTAGCTAGGGACTGCTTACCGGGCTGGAGACCTCCGGGGTGTTCTTGTGCGTGGGCGCACTTGCAGCTTGGCCAAACCGCGGACTGTGTTTGCGCCATCCGTTGCCACGTTGCGCATTGTTTGTGACCCAGCTCGTTTAGAGCATCTGCTAGGTACCATCGTGCATTATAACGTAGATTTCTACTTTAGAATAGTTATCTTTGCACAGTCTTCGATTTTCATTTAATAGAGTTCCGTATTATTTGCAGCTATAGATATGATGTGTTAATGTATGTATTCGTATTGTTGTTAGTATACGTAGTCATCGTTCAGCTCCATCGCTTTATTTTTGCGATACAGTCGTGCAGGAGGGAGCACAACACCAATTGTGGTTGTTGGGACGCTGTTAATCGGGAGCATAAAAATGATTGTGGCTTATTGGCGTCCGTTTTTTTCCTCTTCTTCTTGTGTCCGGTTTTCCGGGCGGGCAAAAATTGCTGATTCGGACCGCAGAATGCGTACCACGTGAATTGACGCCACCATTTGTGACCCTAGCGATGGATTGCAGGGTGACTGCGAGAGAGAGAGAGAAAACACACTTTATTGGCTGAGGAAGCGACCAAGGAGAATTGAAGTCCTTATGTTGGCGCAGGTAAGGGCTGAACGTCCACCCCAACAGACGTATTCGTATTCTCCTTGAGTTAGGTGGGCGATCTCGTGGTGACCGTAGGCCCGGTGCCTTTCGGCGACCTCTTCCGCCCTCTTGACCAGGCGTACCTGTAGGTCCGGGTCGGGCTGCGAAGCGAGGCCTCCCACCTCTCCTCAGAAGGGATTTCGGGGAAAGGGTCCTGGGGGCATGCCCAGATGATGTGGGCCAGGTTGGCATGGGCGCCACATAAGGGGCACGCCGAGGTTGGGTAAAGGCTGGGGTGGATATGCGTCATAATGGCCGGATTGGGGAAGACTCCCATCTGGAGTTGGCGCCAGACGTGACTTTGTTCTAATGTGAGAGAATTTGCTGCCTGAGGGTAGATCCGGCGGGAGAGAAGGTAATAGGTAGTAATGTCGTGGTAACCGATCAGACGGTCCCGCGCGGACCTGGCTCCGTGGTAGGGATACGGGCTCGGCCCAGCCCGGATGGTAAAGTCCTCGGGCTAGGTCATGGGCCGCCTCGTTTCCCTCGAGCCCGGAATGCGCGGGGGTCCAGATCAGTTGTACAGGGGATTGCGGGGGGTTCCTGAGCAAAATTTTGAGCGCCGTTGGGGATATGCGTCCAGCGGCAAAATTTTGGAGAGCGGTTTTAGAATCTGTAATGATTGTTGCGGGGGTAGGGTTGAGTGAAAGGGCCAGCGCTATCGCCGCCTCTTCCGCCGGTTCTGGGATGGGCGTCCGGACTGTAATGGAATCAATGGTGTTGGTTTTGGGGTAATTGCAAACAGCGATTGCGGTGAAGGCCTCGTGGTCTCGGTATATTCCTGCTGCATCTACGTACACGACTAGTGGGTCGTTTTTGTACTTCTTGTGCAGGGCGCGGGCTCGTTGTTCCCTCCGATCAGTGTGGTACGTGGGATTCATGTTACGGGGGAGGGGTTTGGCTATATGATGTTAGCGTGGATATTATGGGGAATAGTTGTTGCATCCTGATACAGGGTGTGGTACCCTATTCTTAGGTTTTGGAGGATGTGCCTTCCTGTGGGGCTGCGAGCGAGGCGTTCGTATTGTCCCATCAGGTGGGCTTCGACAAGTTCGCTGGTCTTACTGTGAAGGCCCAACTCTTCCAGTCTGGCAGTTGACGTGCCGGGGGGGGGGGGGGGGGAGGCGTAGCGCCGTTTTGTAGGCGCGTCTAATGAGGGCGTCTATTTTGTCCGTTTCTGCCGTTGTCAGCTTAAGGTATGGAATGGAATAAACTATTCGGCTCACGATGAAGGCTTGGAGGAGGCGGACCCTGTCCTGCTCGGTCAGGCCTGAGTGCTTACTGGTGACTCTCTTGAGCAGACTAGTAGTCTGGTTTACATGCCGTTCTATCGTCTTGAGAAAGTTGTGATTAAGTCTGGATGATTGTATCTGCAGCCCAAGGACTTTGAGGGCAGTGACTTCTGGAATCTCTGTCCTTCGATGTTGAGTTTGATGTTTGATCTGAGTTGTTTTTTTGTGGCTCGGGGGAATACATAGTAGCTCAGACTTGACCGGGGAGCAGGTCAAGCCCGCTTTCCTCGCCTCCTCCACCACCACTTCTACGCCTCTTTGAAGCGTTTATTCGATGTGGCCATCACTCTCCCGGTTCATCCAGAGGGTGATGTCGTCTGCGTAGAGGCTATGGTAGAGGTGGGGAATCTGTGCTAATTTTAGGGGAATATTTATTATTGCTAGATTGAAAAGTAATGGTGACAGGACGGCTCCTTGTGGAGTGCCTCGACTGCTTAGCGGGATAGTGTCTGAGACGAGTCCGGTTCGACAAGAAGTCCTTAACGTAATAGTACGTTCTTTCACCCGGATTGACCGATCCTAGACCCGACATTATGGCCTCGTGCGCAACGTTGTCAAATGCTTTGGTCAGGTCCAGGGCTAGTATCGCCGCCGTGTCTAGGCCGCTGGGGGGTTTGATGATTTGCTCTGATAATTGTATAAGTACATCTTGAGTTGACAGACCAGTTCTGAAGCCAATCATACTGTGGGGGAATTGTTCAGTGTCGTTCATGTATGTTGTGAGACGGGCTAGGATTACGTGCTCCATGAGTTTTCCTAAGCATGACGTGAGGGAAATGGGGCGGAGGTGTTCGATCGTGAGTGGTTTGTTTGGCTTAGGAATGAGGATAACCTTGGCATGTTTCCATGATTCCGGTATTTGCCCTGTTCTCCAACATGTGTTGAGAAAAGCTGTTATTGCGGTGATCTATAAGTCGTCGAGGGTTCTTAGTGCCCGGTTCGAGATCTGGTCAGGGCCAGGGCCGAGTTAGACCTCAGTTTGCGAATCGCCGGTCGGACCTCTGCCTCGGTTATGTCTCTATCCAATTCAGGATTAGGATGCCCACTGTACGGGGGCAGCGCGATCTTGGGTCCTATTGGGAGGTACATGTCTCGGATTTGTGCCGTGAGTTCGTCGTCGGAGCCTGAGTATGCGTGGAGGACTTTAGATAAGCGGTGTTTCTGTTCTGTCTTGTTCTGACCTGGATCGAGGAGGTGTCTAAGCAGCTGCCATGTCTTCTTCATTCCGAGGTTTCCTTTCATCTCGTCGTAAATCTGGCTCCACTGGTTGCGCGCGAGAGGGTTCACGTGCGTTCCTAGTTTCAGCCGCAGTTTCCGGTTGCTCTTGTTTCTACGCCATCGTTTTTGGATCCCTCGGTATGCCTCCCAAAGGTGGTTGAGACGGGAGTCTACCATATCGGAAGGGATTTCAGGGTCTAGGTCTTTAGTGGCTGCTTTTATGTCTGGAGTTAATTGTTGCGTCCATGCGCTTATGTCCTTAATGCACTCCGGACTTTCGCGTTTGTCGCCAATGTTTACTGCTGATTTGCCGGAGCGCCCTGAACTTATCCCAGTCGGTCAGAGTTTGCTGTCTGAGGTTTTGATTGAGTTTGTGATTCGGTGTCATCACAATCTCAATTATTATGTGGTCACTAAGCGTATGTTCAGTGACCCCTCATCTTAGTCTGTTTATGTGTAGGGGGAGGGTAAGATCCGGGGTAGTGTCGCGGGGTGCGCTGTTTCGATGCGTGTAGGGGGATGGATGCCTGTTTCAAGCGTCAAATCGTGTGTGTGTATTCGTTCCTAGAGGTCTCTGCCCTTTGGCTCACATGTTGGGTATCCCCAGGCCGTGTGAGGAGCATTAAAGTCGCCAAGTATGAGCAGTGTGCGGGCCCACCTCTTTCCTCATGAGCGAGAATAATTGATTGAATCGGTCGGCTTTAGATTTAGGGGCGCTCAAGACGTTCATTATATACAGTCCTTGCGCTCCTCAGCCGACGAGTTTGAGGTTGTGTAAGGTTAGGGGAGGAATTGAGGTTGAAGAGAGGTTAGAACTCTTAAAGAGGTTAAATCGATCGATCGCTTGAACGATTGATTGATTGATTGCTTGATTGATTGATTGATCTCGTTCGATCGTTCGTTCGTTCGTTCGTTCGTTCGTTCGTTCGTTCGTTCGATCGATCGATCGATCAATCGATGGATAGTTCAGTCGATCGATCGTTCAATCGATGGATCGTTCAATCGATCGATCGTTCAATCGATCGATCGTTCAATCAATTGATCGTTCAATTGATAGTTCAATCGTTCAATCGATCGTTCAATCAATGATCGTTCAATTGATCGTTCGATCGTTCAATCGATTGTTCAGTCGATCGTTCAATCAATTGATCGATCACAAACAAAACACAAAAAACAAACACACAAATAACAAACAAACACAAAATAAAAAAATAAATTTATTATCACAGGGCTCAAAAAATGTTCACAGAGGCTATCGGGACAGATAGATAGAAAGCTAGTTCCTGGTCCAATACAGCGCTGCATGTACAAGTGAGCCACGGATGCGCGACATAATGCGTGGACAAGTGAGACATAATGCGTACCTACGTATGCACGTCACGACATCCGCATGGTCAACTCATCGTTATAATCACGGCGAAGTTCCTGGGGAGACCTTCCTAATGTTAGCGCGTTAAACCCCCCCAAAAGGATGTGAACAAAACGCACCGACAGCAAAAACAACGGAAAGAACAAAAAGGGGCATGGCGTACGCAAGAAGGCGATTTCATCCAGTGCTTGTTGGGACAGGGCAATCGATGTAATGGTTGGTTTATATAGTTTGAGAGGGGTGTTTTAGCCTTGAAGCAGTTTGTTTAGGTCTGATTTACACCGCTCTATTACGTAATTAATCTTCATAATGCACAACAGTTAACTCCGTTGAGTGAGCACTTTAATAAAGCGATCAAATTGCGGGATACATTTACATGATTTCGTGCTTAGCTCGTTTGATACTTTTAAGCTGATTTGAAGAAAACTTCCGGGTTAAAAAAAAAAAGGCAGTGAAGTTACGTCATTAGTATAACGCGGGCCATAATTCGACAGCTAGCCGATCAGCTGGCTTTGTGCGAGAGGAAAAAGTTCAGGGTTGTCGCCGACGCCGACAGTTTCCCGGTACCGAAAACGCAATTGTGTACGTCCGCTTAGCGACCTGCACCTGCGAGCTTTAAATTCCGCGGGCTGATTAGGAGTCGCTGTTTGGTCGCAGGTGCTCACAGGTATGCAAGGGCATGTCCGCTTGACGTAAGTATTTTGACGGCTTACCTTTATGCGATGTCCTTTTGAGATAGCGAAAGTGGGAAAAATCACGGGCTCAGTGCTAGGCCTAAAAGTGAGATATGCTCCGCCATCTTTGTTCCCTCCGTCAGGTGCAATGGCGACGCCGAAGACGGGGCCGGATGCGTGCGGCTTCGAAACCCTAACCTGGCGAAGTTGGATTCGGACCACCTGTACCACTTGGCCCTGTCCACGGCCACCCACCCTCTGGCTCACATGTTTGGGGACGTCAAGGTGACAATCAATCAATCAATCAATCAATCAATCAATCAATCAATAATCAATCAATCAATCAATCAATCAATCAATCAATCAATCAATCAATCAATCAATCAATCAATAATAAATCAATAAATCAAATGTTTATTAAAAGTGTCCAGGAACAGACGAAGTCTTCGTGCTGGCGCACTGAGGGGGGGGGGGAAGGCAGCACTGAAATACATTAGCAGCTGATAGATAATATAAACAGCCAGTAAGAAATACCAGTGAGGAAAAAAAACAGACTCCAAATAAACATAAAAATGAAAATGACCTACTCTTACAACTGCAAGCAAGCAATAGATGGTTTGATGATTAGGGTGAATATAAGGCTGGCGGGGATGGTGGATGCCCCCCTTTTTGTATCCGGGTGTGCATAGTGTTGGCTGAAGACCTCCCCTTTCCTGCACCAGTTAATGACAGCTCTAACCTTCTCTTAGCAGCCTTCGAGTCTATTTGGACAATGGCAAGGCTGGTGCGTGCGCTGGTGTGTGATTGCCTAATGCTAGTAATGCTGCGATGGCAAGTAGATAGTGGCAGTACTAGTCCTCCAACCAGGACGAACGTGACTGCTCATAAATGCTTAAGCCTTAGGATCTGAAATGTAGCTGTGGACATCGAACATCTCTCCAGGCAGCCCTCCCCTTCGCCAGAATCTCCCCGTTCAAATCGATGGGGAATAAATGATGATCGGGCGTAAGGCATTGGGTTTCGTATGCGGCTGCAGCGAACGCTGAGTTCACCCCACGGGGCGGCTTCACTCGTGGCTGCGCAGTTCGTGTGCATGGGTGGAACGCCATCGCGCATGGAGCAGTTCGCCCATCTGGCTTGCCAGGAGCTCGGGGTGCAGCTGCCCACGGGCACGCAGCTCTGCGACTTGAGCCACTACGCCGGCCGATACTCCATGTACAAGGTCGGACCGCTACTCTCTGTCAGCGTGAGTCCACTTCGCTGCTTCGCTATGTGTAGTATACACGTGTTCGTTACAACGAATTCCTCGGTACAGCGAACTGGCGTCGTTATACACGGCACTTCGTTCACAACGGGGATAATTCATCTCTCTGGAGTGAATATATATTTACCTCTCTTTCTCCACAAACTGCATGATGTCTGTTCTTTTCTTTTTTACTTCTTTTCTCTTCTTCTGCCCTGTTACCTATAGGGACTTTTCTATCCTCCCCTACTTATTCCGCAGCCGAGTAGCATGCCGGTGCTAAGATTCTGTCAAACCTCTCGGTTTTCTTCTCTAATAAAAATTCTCTATCTTCTCTGTCTCTCTCTCTTGCAATAAAGGTAATGATGATGATGTTGATGATGCACGTCGCGCAAATTTTATTGGACGGTCTAAGCAGGTGGCCTATTAAGAAACCGTAAAGTGACGCCATCTGTTGCGGTGGAACGCAAACAACTTACTTCGGGTAATATTTTAGCTGTGGGGACAAGCTTTCAGCTGGTATAGTTTGTACGGGAGTCATCGTTTCGACGTGCTTCCTTGGGCAGGATTTGCTCTCCAGTTCTGATAAATTGGCCTGATGCACTTATTCAAAACTCCCCCCCCCCCCCTTCCTCCCATCCCACTTCCCTAATCTTTAATCGCGATTTCCTGCGGCGGTATTCTCGTGTTTGTCCGTTTGAAAACGTCCGTTTTGCGTCCGTTATATTGCGACGTACTTCCAGTTGTAGGCGGGCTTTGGGTGGACTTTTGCGCAACTGTTCTTGTAAACGCATTGTAAACGACTAAACCTATTTTAAACTATCTTTTATGTGTCTACTGTTTCCACAGCGAACCAACAACAAGCGACGAAATCGCCTGCTCCAAATCGTCTGCTCTCCAAGAAGTGGCGCCTCATAGCTCCGCTGTGCTTCCATGGCGTCACATCCGCGTGTTCGCTTTTAGCCAATCACGGCTTGCTCAAACGGACACAAAACGGACAAAACACGAGAATACCGCCCCAGAACAGCGTATAAATTAGGTTCTTACCGTCCTTAATTAAGTTACAAGTGTCGCCACTTTGTCGGAAATGCGCCTTACTTAGCTCAATGGATATGTAGTTATACCTTGAATCAGGCAAGTGAACGGGATGGTTGGTGACAGCACGTGTCTAATAGTGTCTCTGTTTTTCTTTCCTCTTTCGGAGGCGCCTTGCAGCATGGCATGGGTGCCCCATCACTTTCAATCCTGCTGCACGAGATGTTCAAACTGCTGCACTACGCCTGCTGCCGAAACGTCATACTCTTCCGGATCGGAACCAGCGGGGGCATCGGTGAGAACCGGAGCTTTGCGTTATACTGACGTGCCATTAAAGGGACACTGAAGTGATTGTGGGATTACTTGCGCAAACTGTAGTCTCTCTCTAGGTCTTGTTTCGACCACTCTCGATGCGTTTACGCGACTTTACTCAGTAGAAAATGGCCGCGTATCTGTTCCTTTCGTTGCAAATGTCGACGAAAGACGACAGCAGACTGGCGCCCCTGCCAAGAAATGCCGCCCTTCTCTTTCCGGTCACCTCTCATGCTTTTGCTCCCCGTCTCGTTCCTCCCGAGATAACACGCTAGAGGTTTGCTTCAGACCATTTAAATTTACCACATTCCACTGCTCCAAGTTTGATGCCTTGATGCCACAAGGCGAAGACGTGCGTGATTCGAGACCCTACTACAACTTTATTTATTAAAGGAAGGCCAAAGGCCATGGAGGGGGGGGGGAGGTAATGGGGAGGGCGGAGCACAGTCCTTATGACGCCGTCTTCAAGGGATCTCTTCAGAAGTCGTGCAGACCACTACTAAATTGCCCGTACTAGGCCGCTTTTTGTTGCATAAATGATGATTTCGAAGAGTGTGTCGTGTGAGAGGGATGTTGGGTCGATGTAGTTGAGGTGTCGTGGTGAGGGGGAGTGAATGTACGAAAGCGAGAAACTTGGGGCAGTGCAGATGAGGTGGTGGAGATTGGCTGTGACCCATTCGGGACAGCACCGCACACGTTAGGCCCTGCATCCCAGAATGCTTTGCTAGATCTTGCTACTCCTGTTACTCCTCCACATTCGATTAGCTAACTTGATAAGGCACATAGAATAGTTGTACACCGGGGGCGTCCCTGTGACGGACGGGCAGACCGTCGAAGTCACAGCGAAGAGGGGCGCGGTGTAGCTGTCACCCGGCAGAGAACAGAGCTCTGCCTAC